>JAYKAV010001000.1:4009591-4095157 GCA_035582835.1 Phoebastria nigripes | reverse complement strand
GAAAAATTTCTTTACTGAAAGAGTGGTTAAACATTGGAACAGGCTGCCCAGGGAAGTGGTGGAGTCACCATCCCTGGAAGTATTTAAAAGACGTGTAGATGAGGCRCTTMGGGACACGGTTTAGTGGGCATGGTGGTGGTGGGYTGACGGTTGGACTTGATGATCTTAGAGGTCTTTTCCAACCTTAATGATTCTATGGTTCTATGATTCTATGATAATACGTTACAGTTCTTAAGGACTCCTTTGGGGCTCATTTTTCAAAGTGCCCACAAGACACAATCAATCTAAAGAGTTAGTCTGGGCCAGTGAAAGCCATTTTGTCACTAATTGGGCTGAAAAGCTGAGGGGGTACAAAGTTTTTCCCTCTTCAAACATGTAATGGAACTGCAAGTTTGAACATCCAAGGTTTGCAAAAAGATGTATGACTTGGACATTGAGACACCTAGAAAAGGAGTATCCCAAACCAGCAATCCTCAGTGGGTCTATGACAGGCGTATGCAATGCGGAAGAGCTACTGTCAGTATCAAGGTGGGTTAAAAGGAAGAATTTTACTGATAAAAAAAACTGACAAATGATCAGAGCCTGATATTTGAAAAGACTACATTACAACAGCCAGCTCTGGACCAAGTACTTATCCCCTCTGTGCCCACAGAGTTCTACCTCACRGCTCGCTCACACTGACTTGGTGTTCCCTATTCCAGTTTCAAGCAAGGAGCCCTTTGAAAAAATTCCTATTGCTCTAGCCATCACTGGCAATAGATATGAAAACATTACTGTTTTCTACCAGCTCATAAACTTCATAGATAAATGATCTGTCTGTTACAGAGGTAAATGATGTTAATTGGAGACAAATGCCTGAGCAACTGCATTCCGTTTACCTCAACAAGRACCTCAAACACATTAGTGCGCCAGACTGCCTGCCATCCAGATGGTTCAAGGACCTTCTCCAGGTACTCAGCTGTGAATTCTTTCACCTCAGAAGCTTTGCAGTCAGCTRAAAAGAAATTGAAGACAGTACATTTATGCAAGGAAAGAAAGAAAGAAAAGTCCTCCAGATCATTGGAAAATGAAAGTCAACACAGTTGAARTGTTCCTCTACCACATCTAAAGTTGGACTTCATTCTGTTTTGCTCATGATAACCGTCAGCATTTTTGCTGTCTCTCTCAGTACTGAGAGAGCTGGAGAGTCATCTGTTTTGTGCTTCTCTGGAAGAAGAGATCCAGTACTTAACCTTCCAGGTACTGAAGTTTTCAGTGCCAGTGGTATTAAACAGCTAACCCGTGCCTTATCTTAAACAGCCTTACTACACACAAAAAAGTTCTAGTAAGATCAGTTAAAACAAGGCACAGAATCTGGTGTTAGCATCTTTTCCTTTCAATCATTCAGATTTTATTTACTTATATTAAAACCATTGCCTCCTGGTCCACCAGCTAGAGCAGCTGAGGTTACAGCATAAGCGATGGCAGTACACTACATCTTTTCAAGTCCCCATTATTAAGAGCATCTCACAGTTTAATACAAAATTGACTCCATTTAAACTGGATCATTTAAACAGTCACTACAAGAAACCTGACTACATGTTCTTTTTCTACTAAGAAATTACTTACCCAAGATGTAATCCTGGTAAGCTTTAAATCGCTCATAAAACAAAAGATGATTGGTGTGAAAAATATCTGGAAAAAGCACATTCCCATCTGGCACAGTCCTTCCTAAAGCAGTCCCTGGTTTGTCACGACTGCCGTAATCACTACAGGAATCATCATCTTCCTGGAGCAGATCTGGGGAGAGGAGCGGGAACAAAGCAAACCCCACAAACTGTTAGTTCAATGCAATCATCACTCACTCCTCTATTCCCAAAGAATTCCTGTTCAGCCCAAGACCTGTCATGAACACGCTTTCTACAACACATCTTAAATTATCCTTAGTGAAGAGACTATCTTACTTGGTTACTTGCTCTCTTCTTCAGAATATTTACCCTGTCCCAAMAGAAGATCTCCCTATTTGTTGCCATCTGTCCTGAGCTGCAGTTACATGCTAATTTACTTTGTTCTATATGTAAGATCTAAAATCCTTTAGGTAATACATTACCATTCATGTACATACTACGCCTTGTTACAACACTGCCTGCGTCACCCAGACATGGTATCAAGCAATAWTCCAAATTATTTTGGAACATGTATAAAACCAGCTGATCCCACACACAACTGATCCAAAATAATGCACAGGATGACTGTGAGCAAAGAGCAAAATATAAGCAAGATGCATAATAAAACTGCAGATACTAGTCTCAGCTAAAGATGTGTTTTCACAGTTGCCCTTTCCTTCTCTTAAGTCTTTTCCTGTTCTTCAGTACAAGCGTTCTTTTTGTATTTTAATAAACTAACAAATAACAAAGTCTCCACACCTGAAGTCTCCATGGAAATTCCAAGCAACATATTTAGACAGAAGGGACACAGCGTTGTAAGTTTTAGCCCRCTTAAATGGACATTGGCTGAATCGTTACTTTGAAGGGCCCGGTGCAATGATGGCACCCCTTTAGAAGTCTCCAAAAAAGTGTCTCCACTTGTGTTCTCATTACTGAACTCAGTCACTGTTGGTCTTACAGTATCTCTCAGGTCTGGTCATCCATAAGTTCAGAAAATATTAGAGAGATGACTGCAGTAAACCAAGGGTGATGATGATTCAGGTCTTTTTTTTTTTTCCCCCGCCCCTCTTTTCATTAATGTAACAGCTCAAGACACCCTCATTGTCCATAACTTGATTCTTTAGCAATCCATAGGCCTCTGCATTTTCATTAGACTACAGTCTGACCTTTGCTATATAACTAAAAAAAGAAAAACAATCACATTCTATTTCTAACACATCCCTTACATTTCAGGATGTGTTATGAAAGCTAGCAGTTTTGACCTCAAATTTGTTAAAGTTCTTACATATCTGGGGCCAAACTCAATCAACGAAACAAAAATCAGAACCAGTGTATGAGCCAATTACAAGTGCTTAGACAATATAACTTTTCTTTGTAGCAGAACCACTGTAATAACGTGTAAAGAAAGGAAATGAAAAGGTGACTTTAATCAAGTATAATTTATGAAATATTTCATATTCATTCATTAAGATTCCTGTAAAACTGTAGCTATGTTATGTGTACACTGTAAATAAGAATTTTTTTCCTACACACCCATAATCAAATCCAGCAACTATGATAGCAATACCCTGTACAAGCCACACTGAATTCCACAGCACAGCATACGTTCCAGAACAAGCCATTTAATTTAGCTTGCTCTTTGTTTACAAACTGCAAGCCTGTAACCACGTATCAATAATGACCCGGCACTGAGCAATGATACTCAATGGATACTAAAAGCACCAATATTCCAATATTATGCTATTAAGGCAGAGAGCAGGGGAGTCACTTCCAGGAAAGCATTTTTCCTCTGTCAGTGTTTCAAACACGTACATGTTCCTGGAAGCTGATTTAAATGTCTGTGGTATGCACCTGAGACACACACCGTAAGTTTATAATCAAAAGAAAAAAAAAAATTTTACTTTACTGTGTTTATTTCCAAAGACATCCCTATGTTCCCTCGCAGGGCACCATTTCTAGCCCGGTCCCCACCCCACGCACCAGCAGCCCTGCGAACCGGGGAGCGCTGCCCTGGGCACCGCAGCCTCCGTACCGGCAGCTGCGCGGGGGCGGACTGGATACAAGAAACATTTTCCCCGTAAGGGCGGCCAAGCAGCAGCACAGGTTGCCCGGGGAGGTTGTACAATCTCTGTCCGTGGAGGTATTCCAGCCCCAGCCGGAGCAGCCCTGAGCAGCCTGGTCTGACCTCACAGCCCCTCGCCCCGCTGCTGCCCCCTCACGCCGAGACGCAGCCTCCAGCGTCGGCTTCCGCAGCTGCAGAGCCGCCCCGGGCAAACCGCGCGTCCCTGCCTGCACCGCCCTGAAGCAGGGCGGACGGTGCCAGCGGCCCTCCCGCGGCTCGCCTCTCCCTTTCCGAGCGGCGGCGCAACCGGGGCGCGCCCGGCCGTAGGTGGGCGCGCCCGGCCGTAGGTGGCCCCGCGCCCCCCCTCCCCGCGGGGCGGCCGCCCGGGGCAGGGAGCCCCTACCTGGCTTCGCCTCCTCGGCGCGCTCCTGTAGGCCAGCGCCGCTCGCGGCCGGCAGCGCGGCCTGACCTTCCGCCTGCGGCCCCGCCGCCGCCGCCGCGCTCTCCGGCAGCCCCAGCCCCGGTTCGGCCATGCTGCCCGCCCGCCCCGCGCGGCTCCGCCCGCTGAAATTTCAAACTTCCCCGGCAGCTAACCCTCTGCAACGTCACCGGCAGCGGCCGCCCTGATTGGCTAGCGGCAGCCGCGGGCGAGCCTGGCCGCAACGGGAGGGCGGGCAGCGCCGGGGCCGTTGCGCGCCGGGGCCGGGCCGGGCCGGGCCGCGCCGCTTCCGGGCGGCCGTTTCTGCCGGGTGGGCTGGTGCGGCAGCGCCYCGGGCGCGTCCCCGGTGGTCGGGCGTGTGGCTAGTCGTGGGGCTCCGGCGCAGCCCTGCCGGGTGTTCCCGTTACCCGCGGTTGTGCCCGGCGGCGAGGATGACTGTGACCGGTACTCTCCCGTTTTCCAGAAGGCTGGCCGGGCTTCCTCTGGAGGAGGGTGGCAGCCGGAGAGGTCGGAAACGGAAAAGAATGCTTAGAAACTTCCACCTGTCAGTCATAACCAAACCGATAAATTGGGTYCGTTCTTATTAGACAAAACACAGAAGTGCCGGCGAGGATGGGCAGCGCCTCTTCACAACAGAGGTTTGCTTCCAGGGRTGTTTCTGTCCCTACGGAGAGGTGTTTCCACAGCGCACCGAGAGAAGGATCAGTCAAGCATGGCYGCAGAAATGTAAAAAAACCCCAACAATCTCCCCTCCCTCCCCCCAAAAAAACCCGTAATTCACTGAACAACTTCTTCACATAACTCCAGGAAGACATGCTTTGCTTTTAGCTCTGACCGGTTGCTACACAAAAGGCACCTGATCAAAATTGAAAGCACAGGGTTTTTCCCCTCTGAATTTCTCAGTACTTTCGCCTTTGTGTCTCATCCATCTTAGCATTAGCATCTCTCATCTCTGTCTTAACGTCTCTCCAAAATCTGTTTCACGACCCAGCTCTTCYCTTCAAGCCACTGTGTTTTGAGCTCTGTTACTACAAGTGCCAATAAGGAGTAAAGTCAAAATGATGTAAGTAAGGTTGCGGTAAGCAGTTGGAAGACATGAATATTTAACCAAGTAGGTATTTAGCAAAGCCGAGGTGATTGCAGGTCATTACAGGATCTGGGGACAGGCAGGAACTAAAGAAAGGAAAAAAAAGATCAAGATGCTGCAGGAAGAATATGCAGCCCTCTGTGCAATGTAGTTCAAAAGAAACAGAGGATCAGTGTCCTGTGACAGAAGACAACCACGCAGATTTGGGATAGTACAGATTCTGTTCACATAATGTACCTCTGCCAATGCTGAAGCCAGGTATGTAGGATTGCCACTGTAGGCCAGGCTTTAGAGAGCTGCTCCTGGCAATTCAATCATTTCAGATCAATACCACACAAAAACTGTTTTTGACCTGTATTAGCACCACAAGGTTGTTGGTGTTATCAACACCTTTAACAAGTGTAACAGTACACAGTAGAAATTTTAAATCGGGAAGCATTCATTTCTCCAAACAATGGCTATTTTTAAATGGTTTTTGACACAATTGCTTCAAAACATAAATGGCCACGAGGGGGCTGCCTTAGATTTCTAACAACATGATTAAACCGCTACCAGGTTAGAGTTTCCTAATGTTTACTTTCCAAATATGAATTGCTTTTGCAGCAGCAGTGCAATGCCTACAGCAGTTTACACATTCAGAGTAAACCAACAGCCCTATTCACCCTGACATTACACGAGTCAGAGTTGCTGTAGGTCCACTGAAATCAACCCTTGCCCATCATAACCCCAGAAAAGAGAGTAACTTAGTCCCCAAGACTTTTCTGCAGTATGCTGTCAGAATTTAACCATTATACTGGGCATGCATGTTTAACCATACTCATGTAGTTTTCATCTATCATAATTAGTTACAAAATTACACTAAAACATCTAAATCTCCCCCAAAAGCTTATTTTTTTGGTAAGGTCAGCCTTCAAAGCAGAGCGTGTTTGTAAATGAAGTGTCAATTGATAAGTAAATTGCAAGTAAATTGGTAAGTTTTAAGTAATTAAGAATTGGGAGTTTGTCCCTACATAAACATGCAATACCATTGAACATGGTATTATATTTGAAACGGGATCCCCCATATTTAAAAAGTAAAGTGACACAGTTATTCACATAAATTCTTTGCCATAAATCCACAGCACTGAGATTCTGCAGTAGGCAACACACATTTGTTATATTCACACAGAAGAATGTCTCTGATATGAAGGAATCTTCATAAGGGTTTTGAATCCAACCTTGGCAACACATACTAGCAAAATTGTATTCAGGCTGTACACTGAGTCAGGAGGAGTAGAGTAATGGTCAAAAAGAGAAAAAAAAAAGAGTAAGAAATAGTCTAACAGAGAGGAAAGATAAGGGAGGAACAGCAATAAGAACTTTCACAATAGCAATGGGAAGGAAGAGAATATTTGGAAAGAGAAGTACTGGAAAAGGGGTATTTCACCAACATGAAGAAGGTCATCTTTCAGCACTTAGGTCTAAGTTACCCTGGTGGGATGTTCCTTGTCTTGTACTTTTTCAACACCTAGAATGAAAAGAGACTATCAGCATGAAAGGACAGAAATAGCAAACACAACAGGATAAAAAACCGAGAGAGGCCAAATAAAAGGGAGGAAAAGCAGAATGCCAAAGTCAGCCTGGAAGATACATGAGAAGCCGGAGTAAGTCTCAGAAAAAATCAGAAAATGTTTTTGTGACTACAGGAGCACGTGAACAAGCTTTTTTCCTGAACACAGGACCTAAATAAGGTCATGCAATAAAAAGCATGAGGTGGATATAAAAGGAAAGAAAAGGGGTAGCAAGTGAAGAACAAGCAAAAAAACTCATTCCATTATATATTTTAGATATCTGCTGTTAAATCTCCACTATTACATATTTATGTATATAACTTTAGGCCCACAGTCTTGCCTGTACGTATAACTTTATGCATGGAGTAACTGTATAACCATAGTAGCTATATAACTGTGAAGTCATGGGTATGTAGGTTCCCACATTATTTAAATGTTTAGATTATTTTTTCTCTAAATAAATAACAATGAATTCGGGGACTGATCAGGGCTCACAATGGGAAGGTCAGTTCTCTCACGCCTAGGTGAAACACTGGCACAACATTGTGAACAGGACAATCYGTTTACCCCTATTTGTTCAGTTTTCAGTATAGCTGGGGGAAGAATGTGTTCTACTATATAAGACACTTCCACAATCTTCAGTTAATTATCCCCAATCCTTGCCACAGAGCTGTTTTACTTCAACGAAACACAGTCCTGGCAGGGACTGCTGCTGCAGGCAAGCAAATCATGGATGGATCAAGCTCCATTGTGTTCAAAAAACTCTACCACAGTTAGTTTCTTTCCCCTCATATTGGAAAGAGAAACTCAGTCCTCTTATTGTTGGAAACGTTCTGCTTTCCAGCTTGAATGTGCATGCACAATGCAGACCATCGGTTACTTTTTTGAGCTTAAACAGTTCTTTTTCTCCCTACAATGTTTATCCACCCAATTTATTCTTGAGCATGAATTAGCGCTTTCCTGAACCTCTTTTGCTAAGTCACAATCTCTCTCTCCTTTTGCACAGCAGGCTCTCCATTCCCTTCATCTCACTAGTTGCCCTTCTTCGCACTTTTCTCCAAGCTTATTTTTTTCTTGAGTAAGAGTGACCAGGTCTGTGTGAAATGCAGAGGACCAGCAAGACTTTACACGGAACATTAACGCTCCTGAGTTTGAAAGGAGRAAGAGAAAGTGGTTGCCCTCACACTCTGTACTCAGCTCTCACACTTTTGAATGAAATCTCATTGCTATTGCTCCTGTCAATGAGATGCGTGCACTTCAGTCACCTAGATGCTTCTAAAATCCCTAGCCTTATCTTAAGCCCCAAATACATTTGCTCAGCTGCCTTTCCCTTGAAATACTGAAACAGTGAGGAGTGCTAGTATGCAGAACTCTGACTTTTGAAATCTGAAATAGACCTTCACTCAAAAACATGACACAGCAAATACAGTCTGTAAATCACAGAAGGCCATTAATTGCTTTACAGAAATTAATGCAAGTGCAACTACATAAACCTAAGGAAATGCAGAGAGGAACTAGTGTCTTAGTACTAAAAGATAATTTTCTTTTGGTATTTCACTAGTTTTAACTGAAGGAACACAATGGTAAAACAGATCCCACGTGTGGGATTTGGCCAGTCTGGGTGTCCTGACAACACGCATATCACAAGCAGTCGAATTACAGTAGCTCCAATGCAGGTGCCACATAGGCATCAATAAGACTGCATTGGCTCAAAGCCTGGCGGTAACCCACACCCCTGGCTAAGAGAAGCAGCAAGCCAGAAGGGCTGCTGAAGCTGACATATGCAAGTCAGCCTACAACCCCTTGTGGAGCAGGACTGACGTGCAATGGAAAATTATTGCTGCGTAAAATTATGCTGAGCTGTTGCTTCAGCTCTCCACAGTGCAAGTCTGATGGTTGCCAGTTATTAAAGATCAGAGCATGCAGTTCACAGGGTCAGGATAGCCCTTCCTTTTATATGTGGGCTTATGAAGAAAAAACACCCATCTACAGAAATATATGTAGGATAACAAACTTACTTGGTTACGCTGGACCAGAACTTCATTATGTGCCACTGATTTCACTGGAGCAATGCCAGTTCATGCCAACTGAAAATTTGATTCCAAAGTTAAAAACCTGAAGAAAAATAGCAGAATGTTTTACCCAGTGTTCCTATCCAAAGAAAAAATAACTCAATTCTAATTTGCTGCTGGAAGATAAACCCCTTGATATTAGTTCTCTTTTGTGGACACACATATATTTCAGTTGAGAGCACAGGCTATTTCTGCTTTAAGAGGTCTTAAAATAATATCTTCTTTGTCATGTCTCATTACAAGGCAATCTTAAAATACAAATAGAATCAAAAGATCAAATTATTTTATTACATGTAATGAAAAAAATTGTTAGTTAATATGAGGCTTGCAAATCAGAAAATGTCTATCAAATGTGTGGAATAAGCAGTTGAGACAAGGCAGCAGAGGTGTGATAGTGATGGGAAAGCAACAAACAATACGCACAAAAGAAAAAAAAATGTAAAAAGATACTGCTACATAAGACACTAAAAACAATTCTTTGTACTTTTCCTCGTCTTGACACCAATTTTCTTTGTTGCCATGGCAATCACTTTAGTCTCTCTAGGCCTCCATTTGCCCACTATAAAATGCAGATAATACTTTTTACTGCGTATGTTTCACTAATTCATTTGCAAACCACTTTTATGTCTGGGCATGAATGGTGTCACATAACTGTAGATTGCTGTTAATTAGTTGGGTTATTAGCTATAACTGATGTTCTTTGACGGGTATTTCATCAGTCTTTAGACTTCCTTTTATAGCTGTATAAACTTAAACCATTGTAAACCTAAATAAATTGAATCTAACCAGAAAAGCAATTAAACTTTTGAAAACCTGTATAGTTTCATTCCCTCCAAAAGTCAAATCCAGTTATTTTTTATGAACTATTTTGGAGCTTCACATATGAGTTCTCATCCAAATGTCTACATTTATCAAAGATGGAGCCGTATCACTGAGATCAAGAGATCTGACTTCCAGAAGTCGGAAAAATTGGAGCTGGAAATCACCTGCTTGTATCACTGCTTCTCTCTTTATTAACAGAGGGTACTTTCTTAAGTGTTTTCTCTAGTGTGATTTGAGTAGTTTTCAGAATCTTCTCAATATTGGCTTCTTCAGGAACGTACTGGGTGGCCTTACAATTGGTCTAACAGCCACCTTATATTTTAAAATCCCAATAACAGCATTGCTTATTTGGATTTTCCTGTTCATAGACGCTTCTTTTCTTGCAATTCGCCTTAACAGTTTCCAAGATTCTTACTGCTTTGCCTGCTGAGCTTTGAGTTTTTCTTAACCACAAACATGCCTGGTATTGCTAACTCCTTAATTTTCAGAAATGCAAGTTTCAGCTGACTGACCTTGCAAACTGAACCTTTGCTCCTCTTATCAAGGAGTTGGTAAAACAGATTTTAGCCTTTTTGCTTATTGAAGAGGATACTGCAGTTCTGTTTTCACTCACCCCTCCACATGTTTCCAAGTTCCACTGAAGAGCAGGCAAAGCGCTTCAGTGGGAGTAGAACTGGGTCCAGCTGAGGACTGATGTAATTTAGTTGGGTTTTTCTTTTTTTTTTTTTTTCTTTTTCATTATTTCATATATATTGAGACGTATCTGCCTCTCAGCCATGCTTTCATCTCAGGGAACATTCCATTTAGATATTGACTTACAGAAGGAATCTACATAATAATGGAAAATGCAAGTCTATGCAGATTACTTGGCTAAGACTCATCTACAACAGAAGTGCTATTGATCGTGCTCCCTCAGTATTGGGTAGGCCCCTCCTCCAGATACTCAGCTCTCTGGAGGAAGGTCTGAAAAGAGCCAAGAAGCAGTCCTTTTTTAGATGATTCAAAGTTGTCAAGAGCCCCAGAATAATAGACCGAACCTTACGCAAGGTGTTCCTTAACTGATTGCAAAGATAAAACAGGAACACAGCCCATAAAAAAATGTTTTCTTTCTTTGGAGACAAACAATAGGCAGGCAGATTTTCCAACAGATGTTAAAATTGAAATTGAGTGTTGATGGGAATAAACAGAGACTTTGGGCAAAAATGGAAATTGTAAACAGGCTTCAGCTTTATGACTAACTCTGTGAGATTTATTTATCAGGCATTTAACATTGTATAACAGCAAATGCTGTATTTTGCCCTATTACTGTCAAAATTCTCATTGGCATTAGTAAGAATAGGCGTCATTGCCATCACTGGCCCCTTAACTTTCTGCCCCTCTAGAGCTGCTGACCACATCTTTGAAAGAATAGCAAAGATGCAGTGTTTAAAGATAAGGATGAAATCATGATTACTGCAGGTGCAGAATGCAACAAATCATTAGGCATAATTATGTCAGGAAGAAGGCATGCTTGAAAAGAATGAAAATCGCTCGCACTAGTGATTTCGCATGATCATTGCACCTCTTCGTTCACTGTAAACACAACAAAATTAAATTTACTAATGATGCAAAAGAATGCAGCTGTTGGTGATGGGATATGTTGTTTTGATCAACGCTTCCTTTCGTTTCAGTTAAAATTTTGAACATGGCTGTTTAAAAGCGATTCTCCTATAATTTTGTGATAGTTCAAGTACTTTAGGTTCTTTTTTCTAAAGGACAGCTGTGTCGTTATCTTGACAACTAATGTGTAGTAATGATGGATCTTGGGTCTTAAAAATTAGCTACTAAAGTGCGTCGGAAAAGAGATCAATTAGCGTGAAGTGATTTCTGACAAACACTTGTCAGTGGGTTTATGATTATCTCTCAACAGATGGTAGTTTGAAAGGTTGGAACTATCTGAAGTGTGCTACTTTGAATGATAGTCAGTGATAGGCAGCCAGTTCATTTGGGGCATTATAAGCCAGAATAAAGTATGCACAGGCACACTGGACTTTTCTAGTTGTTCTTCTGTTGTTGACTTGGTTTTCTGTGCTCTGCAATCTGCTTAGCAATTTGTGCATAATCACAATAATTTTACTACATACTACATAAATGTGTATATATAATAATGATGCAACATAAACTACATACACACTCAAATGATAAATTCAACTCTTTTTCTCTTTTTCTTGAATTCTTAAAATATTTTGGAATTTAAAAAATGTGTTGAAGGCCTTCCAGGAAAAACTGTTTCAGACAAAATACAGGTTTTCTGCTCAATACAGCAGATACTGGAGTACATTCTAAGGTCCGTGGTTTATAAAACAGTAGAATATGTGACCCAGTGATCCCTAACAACCGCAATCTATTAATCTAGATAAATTCGTATGACTCTTACTTTTTGTAGGTAGAATGGCATATATGTTTGCATTCATAGGTGTACACATTTCTAGATCCCCCCAAAATGTTAGTTACAAATGACCAGGATGAAAGTTATTGTTCTGTGTGGTTACCACAGTTTGTTGGGGCAGGGTCGGTTTTTGTTTTGGTTTGGTTTTTTAATTAAATAGAATATAATATGGAGCTTCTGGGAGACCAAAACCATTCATAAATTGGATCAAGTTCATTTAACAGAACAGCTTGTGTCAAAAAAGGAGGTTTTTTTCCAAAGTATCAAAACATATTTTGGTTATTTAGTGAAATGTTTTAATTCAAATATGACAATGAAAAGATGCATTTCGAACTGTATATGCTATCTTTAAATTATACCCAAATTAATAAATAAAATAATGATTAAGTAGTGTAAAATAAAATATTATTTTTCTTTTGAATGAACTCTTTAGTTTTATCCAAACCAATTTCCCCTCTAGTGGCCCTTTAAGTAGCTGCAAATCTTACCCTTCAAAAACAGGGCCTTATTTATTTAAAAAGTAAAAATTATAAATTTGAAAGTATTTGAAGCCACTGTATTTCTTTCCTTTGTACACATCACCACTCTGTAATGGTGTCTATAATGTAGAACAGATTTCCACTGAAATAGAAAATATATCTTGTCCAGCTAAAAAAAAAAAAAAAAAAATCCAAGTTCTTGATGTTGTTTGTATGCCTTTTTTTAGACATAACTTTTCTGTTTGTAGCAAAGCAGAACACTGCGTGCTAATGAGAATCCGTTGCTATGTCTGTACAGTCAGGCTTCTTCACAAAATAACTAAAGATTGTCCTTAAAATAAGACTACTGCTAATGAACTGTCCCCATTGCTAGCTTTCTTCCTAGCTTTCCAACATAGGAAAAACACATAGAAAATATCCATCATTGCAAGCATACATGTATAAGTAAAAATCCCCAATGTGAAAAGTAGTCTTAACTATTTCAAAAGTGTGCAAAGCCAATAATTTCGCAAGTTCCTCTCAAACGTAACATTCTGTAGGTAACACTGCACTGCATAGCAGGACCTCCCCAGGCTCACTCCAGTTCACAGCTTTACCTACCGCATACAGCCACTATCACTATGCAACAATGCTTACAGGAAGCGCACAAGCGTCTCAAAACCATGGTGGATCGATCCTTACCACACCCTTGTGGGGCCCAGAAAATCTTATTTGCACAGAGGACCTGATTTCCCTGATCATCCAACACTCATGCTCCACTGTCTCAACCAGTAGTGGCTACGCTCAGGTAACCCCTGAAGAAAACCAAATATTTTAAAATAGAGCATTAAAAGTTTACTCTTCAAGTTCCGTGTACTTTATGTGACCATTTGCAACTAAAAAGAAGACGAGACGGCTTCTAAGCTTCTGCATTCCTCAAAACTGGGGGGATGTGTGAATTGAGTGCTTTGGATTATACCCAAGGAGAATGGACACCAAAATGGCAGATTAAATGCCCTGGTGGCAAATACAATGTAGTGTTGGTGGAAAGAAAACTGAGACACTGAGATACGCCAGCGCTTTTTGAATGAAATGTAGCCACTCAGCAAACCAGCCTCCAAGAGCAGCATATCACCAAAAAGAATGTGTGTGCAAGGAACAGGACAGAAGACAACAGGCAAGTTAGCATGTTCTTAACATACACGGAGGAGAGGACACTGAAATATTTGTGGCTTGCTCACCACATTTTTAAAAAATTAAGGGGGAAACAGAAGAGATTCTTTCAGTGTATGACCAAAGTGAATTAAAGTCTGGAAAGACTTTGTACCAAAAGAGACTGAAATTGAGTCTAATTCAAGCATTAAATTGTTTTTTAATGTTAAAATGAATAGCTTTTTCACACACGTAATAGTGCATACTGTTCTATGAGGAGCTGGTCCTCTCTTCTGAGAGAAGACAGATAACTGTGATGAAAAATATATTATGGAAGAATTTACAGCCAGCACCTGAGCTACAGAATGTCACATTACTATTCTAATAGGAAGCGTTATCATTCAGATCGTTTGACTTTGTATTTATTTTTCTATTATTATTGCACTTCCATTTAGAAACAGAAACTGATCACTAAGAAGAACTTGTTCTCCCACCTCTTTTCACTAGCATAAACAGTAATTGCTAGCCTTCACCATCAGCTGCTTTTGCATATTCCTGAAGAAAATACTGCATTTGGTATTTCTCCACTGAGGAGACAGATACAGAGGACGCCCAGGGTCACACCAATCTAATTCTCCAGCTGCTGACCGGTGTCCTCAGTGTACCGGATAGCACGTGCCAGCTGTGCTACAGGACCTGAGTCACGTCACAGCAGCTTACTAGTACAAAAGGAACATTAACAAATAATGGCAGCACAGCAGGTTTGATGGAAGGACAGCACTAAAGCAGTCAATTTAGTTCAAATGCTTGTTATGCCATAAACCAACATCCTCTCAGACAACGTGACACATGCTTTGTACCAAGTGTACAGCTCAGAGTACCTGTTCGTACAACTTTCTGTCTATGGGAACTCACAGCCTGGAGGCTGTTAATAGAGTGAATCAGGCCCACTAATTAACTAATTCTTAGAGCTTTCAAGGAGGCACATCCTGAATATTTCTGTGAAGTGACAGAGCCTGCAGCAGAATCAGCACAAGAGTCCACACCCAGAGCTCCACAGCTCTTACCTGCAAAATGAGTGGTCAAAAGGACACTCCCAATGTCTTCTAATCTTTCAGAAAGTGAAAAGGAAAGCAAGAGTGAATGGGTTTCCTCCCATTCAGTCCCATTTTTGTAGCCAAATCAATATTCTCATCTCAGAATAAGGGACCCAATATTCAGCTGTTGTAAGCTACCGCATCACTTCTGACATTACTGCAACACTACTGACATAAACAAGCTGAGCCCCTCTGTATCTGTCCAGCCTTCTAGGTCAGTATAAGGCCTCCCCTCTGGGTAAGAAACAAAYATTTTATGGTCTTTATTATCTCTGTGCTAAAAGTACTGAGCCTGTATACAGCTTACACAGTGGAAAAGTACAGGGAACACATCAGTATTGAATACCACCATGCAGTACCATGACTTTCACAAGCAGGATTGCTTCTTTTAAAATATTTCCCTTATGTTATAATCCAAAGCACCAAAACAATGGTTTAAACCAGCTGTGAAGAAGTGAATGGACTGAGCTTTTTATGTTAGGCATTAGGAAAAAGGATACTGACATCCTGTTGGAAATTGCCTGGGAGAGGGTGAGAAGTTTCCAGTGTTAGATGTTTTTAAGAAGAAATAGACAAGCATCTGTCACTAATGAAGTGGTTATAATGAGCTCATCTTTGGGCAGACAGCTGATGAGGCACAGCCCTACTTCCCACGATCCAGTGTGGTATCTTGTAAACTGAGTTTTGAAAGATACTTCCAACATACTTAGGCTTTTTCATCCTCTAAAAGGAGATGATGGTACATTTCAGCTGTGATCTGCAGGCATCTGAAAGGAGAAAAAGGTCATATCTGCTTGATGTAAGAGATCCCAGATTTGCTTGCACTTGCTTTTTGTTGAACCAGCTTGTGATGTTAGTATTCCTTTTCAAGGATCAATTTTCCCCCTCTTTTCCCATCTGCTACTATGCACACAGAGCTGTCTGTTTCTCTGTCAATGCTGAACTAAAGCAGGTGGGAAGAAAAGCCTCAGTCCTCAACGTAAGCAGCTCAGCTAGGTGCTGTAGTGATTTACGGGCATACTTACTTCCAGACAGCATAGCAGCATTGTGGGAGGCTATGATTTTACCTTCAGGAATCCCAGGTCCTTGAGGCCAGTGGGAAAGCCTGGAGCAAGGAAGACATACCATCAGTGGAGGAGGAACAAATCAAGGAACATTTAAATGCAGTGGACATAGGCATGTCCATGGGAGCTGATGGGATGTACCCAGAAGTGCTGAGGGAGCTGCCCAATGTCACTGTGAGGCCACTCTTGATTATCTTTGAAGGGTCATGGTGATCAGGGAAGGTTTCAAGGAAGAAAGCAAATGTCAATCCTATGTTCAAGAAGGGCAAGAAGGATGCAGGGAACTGCAGGCCAGTCAGCTTCCCTCGATGCCTGGGAAGGTGATAGAGCAAATAATTCTGGAAGCCATTTTCAAACATATGAAAGACAAGAAAGTGATTGGGAATAGTCAGCATTAGGAACAGGAAATCATGCTTGACCAACCTGAAACAACAATGAAATGACTAGCTCAGTAGATGAGGAGACAGCAGTGGATGTTGTTTATCCTGACTTTAGCAAGGCTTTCAAGCACTGTCTTTTATTACATCCTTGTAGACAAACTGATGAAGTATGAACTAGATACGAGGACTGTGGATCAAAAACTGATTGAACTGCCTGGGTCAAAGGGTTGCTGACAGCAGTACGAAGCCTAGCTGGAGGCAGTCTCTAGTGGTGTACCCCAGGGGTCGATAGTGGGGCCGACACTGTTTAACCTCTTCATTAATGACCTGGATGATGGGACAGACTGCACCCTCAGCAAGTTTGCAGATGATACAAAACCAGGAGAAGTGGCTGATAGATGGAAATGCCCATCCCATTATGTGATTTAAACAAAAATTCTTCTCTTGCTGACACAAGGGTAACTCCATTTAAACTAATACCAATATAAGAAAAAGTTCTATGAAAATAACAATATTAATTATTAGATAGCTAAAGCTCTTAATTATTATATTAATTATTATATTTTAGCTCTTTTTCTTTTACTACTTCCTTTCAGTCCCCCCTCCTCTGATATCAGTGTTCTCTGAATAGGATAGATATCATGCTATTTGAAATAAAGGGCAACTTAAAAGCAAAGATTGTTCCTTAGATAAAAACCTCAGCCCCATACATGGTAGGACAGTGGTCCCATCTGTTGTTGGAACAAAGCTTTGGGGAAGCAAACAATAAAAATCCAATTAAAGCTGCATTAAAACATATGCAGTAGAGGGTGGCCTAATTCCCACAGCTCCCAGGCAGTATTGCTCTGGTGTACTCAGCACCTGTTCAAAGAGCTGGTGTCACAGGGAAGCGTGGATGTGCTCAGCTGGGTGGGAAGTGGCTGGCAGCATGGTGTTCTCAGTGGATGAAAAAATTTCTTTGTGTTCATGATGGTGCTGATGAATAAAGGCTGACTGGCTAACAGCACGCCCATCCCCTATCTCATCTTTGACATACTAAATATGCAGCTTCCTGCTAGACAGATAAAACTCCAGCACTCCCAATCTTGTCTATAAAAAGCATCTTTTACTAACTTCCCTCTATTGGTATCAAGCATTCTGCAACACTCATAACCGCACCACTAGCCTGTGCTTGTCAGTGATGTTTTTATTCCCATATTATCTAACTCCATTCAAAGTAATACGGAGGTTCATATGTTGTCAGTGGCAACAGAATGTTAGTCGCCAGTACCACGGTGCCTTGCATGGCACACTATCTCCTGCTTTCCTGCTGAAGTCTGGAGAAGTGAACCTCTTTCAGCAGGCACTGAAATACAGCAGATGACCTGAAAAGCCTTTGCAGGTATATCATCAATATACTTCTAATAAGTGTGCTCAGTGAGAGATCACACTTTTGACAAGACTGCAGACAGAATCCTCTCAAAGACTTCCAAGAAATGGCATAGTCCTAATTCCCCGTATGTGGCTTCATAAAAACGTGGTGTTGCCCAGGGCTTAACACTGGTACCTAGCCAGATCTTTCACCTCTGAGAAGATAAGGCGGAGAGAGGCAGAGAGAGAGGCAGGGAGAGACAATGCTTTTGTTCAGAGCTCTGTTACTGAGCACAGGAAGAGTTTTTCTCTAACTGTATCAAACAAACCTGGTCCAAAATGGAATATCCAGTATTTACATACATTTGCTTTCTTTATGCCTCATCCATCCTGATCTTTAGCTATTTCCTTGAGTCTATCAAACATTATTCTGTATGGAACTCTGCATAATACCAATGTACAGCCAGGCTTTTCAAAATATATAATAGGACAAAATGAAATGTCCCAAATATTCCACTGGTAAGATTGAAATGAGATACTGTATTCATCACTTGCCAATTAGCCTGGTAAAAACAACTTGTCACAACCCCTTGCCAGAATTGATATATACTTGAGAATGATAAAAAACAGTAGCCCTTAATAAAAGGCCAGGACCGAATCTGGTTATTTTCAATGTTAATTGCACTGCAATGCCACTTATATTGAGCTGTTGTACTACATGGGAACCAAAAAGTCCTGCAGAGACTTGCATAGCCAGGACAAACAACTCAAGCATAAAGCATACAAGTGGGGGCTGAAAGACCAAAACAGTAGCACAAATCCAAGCACAAGCAGTGAGTTTTAAGGGAGGACAGAAAAAGTATTTCTTCTTTTTTGTGTGTATATATATATATGCATATAAATATGCATGGAGAGACCTTACTTAATCTAGGAAAAGACAATATGAAATCAGTAATAGAACAGACTATAGCTGCACTCAAAAAAGCACAAGTGATACAAAACCACTTCTTTCTTAGGTACTAGAAAGAAAAGTATAGCAAATATTACACCTGTGAATAGAAGAGGAGGCTTCTGGGGAAGTCAGGTTCATGACAGCTTGGTAGATACGTGATATTTTCTTATGCTCTACTCATGATGTTATTCATCTAATCTTTCTGAGGTCCTGGACTTCTCCACAAATAACTTACAAAGTAAGAAGGCTCAGTCTGGCATCACTTCTCTCTTCTAAAGTGTCTCCCTTCAAAATAGCTAGTTAGCATGGTTCCTTGTTGTAAGCATAACAAGTTTAACACTTATTTCAGGGCCATGAACTTTGCATATAACTGAGAACTTAAAAGTACAAATACCTGCTCAGAAACAGGAAACCATGCCCAAATTATTGCTTTGCATAGTTTGGTCATCTCATTTAGTTATAATCAACAGGTACCTCATGATTCAAATTTTTAAAGTCAGTCTAACACATCCTGTATGGTAACTCACTAGCTTCATCTGCAGTGACGTGTCATAATATTTTAAAACCATATTAACTTACTGGTTAATGTCAAGTGCAAATGCACTGCACCAGTTCATGTCTGAGATGTTATTACTACCTAAAATTGACTTCATGTTGCCTATATAACTACATAACTTATCCAATTTCTATCCAGTGAGCTAAAGTAGCCAACAGCTCCACAGATTACACAGTAAACAACAATTCAACAACTGTTAGAACATACCACAAGTTCTTCAGCACT
This sequence comes from Phoebastria nigripes, assembly GCA_035582835.1. NCBI lineage: Eukaryota > Metazoa > Chordata > Aves > Procellariiformes > Diomedeidae > Phoebastria > Phoebastria nigripes. Next base: position 4,075,817 of record JAYKAV010001000.1, on the reverse strand, counting down.
AATTTATTATGATACATAATTAATCACAAGAACACTAAGAAACAGAATTTAATGAAAGACACAATGAATGCAGTGTACTACAGAAGAACACTAAGAGGTTATGCTTCTAATACAACCTAAGTTGTAACCTCATTACTTATATTATCAGTCACAGCAGGAGAAAGTTTCAGTTAATACCTAGACCTTGCCTTCTACTTTAGTGACAACTGAATGTCCTCTTCTTGCCCATGATGGTCAAATACTCTTTTATATATATATAAAATGCCATCTGGTACTGTACCTTTGCTTGTGGCCTGTGCAAAAAGCTGCATGCCTGAACATTGCATTCAACACTTACTGCATTTTGCCTGGCCTTCTTTTATTCAGTTCTTTGACTAGTCCACCTGATACATAAAGTCCTGAAAAAACCACTGTATGATTTCTTGTTTTATTTGTATCACTAATTGTTGTCCAGCTTTTTTGGAAGGACTGTGATGGGGTTTTAGGTGATCGGCCCTGGAGTTCTTGCACCATCTAGCTGGCAGGTGTCTTCATCTTTCTGACTGTGGCAATGCAACTTCGGGCTGGTGTTTCTGGCCTGCAGTTTCCTTTGTACAAGATACTCCTGTGCAGTGACTCCAACTGTGTCCAGCAGTGTGGCTACGCCTGGAGTGAAGTAGATTAAGAAGCCAGCCTGGAAGAGGTAACCTCTGTGGGAAACAGCCATTTACTGAGAAATGAGATATGTTTTTTAAATTTATACTTAAAATAATAAAGAAATTGTGGCCACATATAAATAAATACTAACAAGCTTCATCTTCCAAGTCACTCAATGTGAGGAAAAAGTAGCCAGGACAGAAATTCACTAATAAGTCATACACCACGTCACACACAGGTTCTTCAGCTATGAGATGGAGGGTATGTCTGTGCTGCACATGACACTGCATTGCTGAGACACCCAATGCAGGTTGGTAGCTGGTTACTGGAAGCTGCGCAGAAATGAAAGGATGGAGCTCTATAGCTAAAGAAGTCCATCACCATACCTAGACTGCTTCTCACCTAATGTGCTTGCAGTACAGACATGCACACAGTCACCTTTTTTATTTTCTTCTCTTCTTTTCCCCAGATCAGATCCTTTATTATTGAGTGTTCCATGCAGGTTAGAAACAAACAGCACCAGAAGCAACAGTTGTTTTTTAAGTGGGATCCTGATCTCATTGGCTTATCTGGGGATAGGAGTAGATCCTTCAAAACATGACTGTTTTGTTGGAACCAAAACAGATGGGAGACACACAGACTACTGAAAAGCATCTGGAAAAGGCAGCTGGTTCATTTAAAGCAGGCAGCTGCTCTGCTTGTTTTTAGGGAGTCTTGTTAGCAAACTGGAACTGGAATGGAGACTGCTCAGGATTTGGTGATGAATGTGCTATTCTGCTGCCTCTGCAGCTGAGAAGAGTACAGGCTTTTCAGRGAGCATCCCTCCTGACGCTAGCTTAGGAGCAAAGTTCGTGCAAGATTTTGAATAAGAAAATGAAGCTGCTATCAACATATCAAATGATGAGAGCAAATTAAAAGCAAACCCTATGGCCACAGGGAACAAAACAATCCTTATTTTTCTTAGTTTCATGTCACAGATGACTAAGTGGAAAAATATTTTAACATGACACCCTCTGGTTGGTTTTATTACCACTGACCTCCTGATTGCTGAGAATCCCAGCCATTGTGCATCTCTGTTTCCATGAAAAGCTCTCATGCAGACACAACCTTTGCATGATGACTAAAGAAGAGAATCCTAGGAGAAAAACAAAACAAAACAAAACAAAAGGTGCCGAACACCCACACAGGCAGCTTCCACAGATGTTGATGTATTTTGTAGGAAGGCGATGAGAGCTTTTTCTTATGGAGTAGATTCTGCTTATATTATAACCTCTTACTGTTTAAGCATTCCTGTTAAGGCTGAACTCAAAAAGGCAGTCCACAGCCTGACCGGATGCATCAGAGCTTGACTTTAACTGTGAGGAGCCCTTGAAAACCTACCTAGATGATGAAGAGAATCTAACACAGGAAAAATTGCCAATAATAACTATTATTAACAATTGCAGTATCATTTGTCGTTCACCGTAGTGTCACCTCTCGAAAAAAACAGCATGGTCTTAATCATGATCAGTGTAGGGGCAAAAATCTTTGAGTATTTTTTCTCAGGTTAGGTCCTCACTCAATTCACTGGTGAAAAGTTCACTACTAAGATAGAGCAGATAAGGGCAATTGGAAATTAGTGGTGGAATACTTAAAAATAGCATATTCTAATAGACAACGGGGGAGAGAAAAGGAGAACATTTTAAATAAAGAGAAAATTTTTATACCCTTTTCACCTTGAAATTTTGCAAAAAATTGTTCACCCTGTCCATGGAATAAATAAGGCTATTGCTGTGTCAGACAAATGCTTCTGAAGGGATATCTGATGGAAGAAAACCCATTAATCTCTATGATGAGATGACAAGTTCATCACATAGCTAGAAGTGCAGCACTTGTATTTCCACCCCATTTCAATTTTATTCTTTGTACAAATAATAAAAGCTGAGCTCATCATCAAAGGAGAGTCATAATACTTTCTTCAATCTACCATAAAAGCTAGTTTTCTTACATTGCTATAACAAAAAGATTATAGAAGCAGAGAAAATAAGGCAGATGCCTGAAAAAAATCAAGATACAGGTTATCTTCAGCGTTAAATTATCCCTCCAGAGCTAGACTGTGTTTAAGTATAAATTTAGCACAACATGGGTGCATGGCTGATTGTTATTTAACTCCATTATCTCCATGTAAATCAATGTATACCTAAAGTATTTTGTCAAAGAGGGGCTAAACAATTTATTGAACTGGGACCTGAGTATGACTACAGGAAGTCCAGATAGGCTTCCACCCTAAATATTTCACTGTGAGATCACCTAGATTTTGCAGAGAAACAAGGTAGAGAAAATGTCATCCTATTACTGAAGGGATGTCTCTGCAAATAAAAAAAGTGTATAATGTCAGGAATTAATTCAGGGTTTTTTGAACAGAAGTGCAGGAGAGGTCATCCTGAATGTGGAATATAGGAAAAAAATTAAGAAACTGGGAAAAGAATGGAGAGCAAGAGGAAAAAAGGCTTACTATATTTTTATTAGTATCATGAGCAACATTCACATCTTCACCAGCAAAATGCAGTCTTCTGCAGAGTGTACAATTGTGCTATCCCTTCATGAAGTGCGACACTTCATCTTTCATGCTTGTGTACCAGACGCTGCATTTATGTGGATGTGCCCATTATCTGTGTCACAGCAAGCTCCAGAATTTGTCATATCAGTGCACTGGCCATCTAATGTGAACAATTGTGGATTTTAACCTTCTTCATAATGAAGAATTCAGTAGTTTCTAATCATAATGAACTGGTAAGATTTGTTCAGAATTTTGGTAAGTTTTTTCTATGTAATTTTAAACAATGGTTTAACTCAGGGTAATTTGGAAAAACTATGAGGCAGATATGTCTCCATTTCTCTGCTACTACAAATTGCACATTTCAAGTGTCCCGTCATTTTTCTGGTGGTTTACTTTGTCTAGGAAATATTTCTATAGCTACAGAAATGTAAACAGAACAATAAAATACCTTACCTGCTTGATTTCTATTTATTTTGCCCTTAACTTAAAATGAGGTGTGGAATAAGTGTGAATGTTATATTAAGAGACCTTATAACATGCAGCAGAGAAAGCTAAGTGCCAGAATTTGATCTATGACTAAACTAGATGCAAATGAGTTTCCCATTATTTAATACACCTAGTAATGACAGTGGGCTATTGCACTTCTTGTTCCTAGTCATCATGAACCTTATCAAGACAGGTCACACTTTGAAAAGAAAATCAATATAGATTTGACTTTTATATGGCTCTGAATACAAAAACAGCCAAAAGAAAACCAACAACCAGGACCCTGAGATTATATACCCGGGCAAATCAAAATCCCTGCTCCACATTTGCAGACTAGGACTTCAAGCCTACATTTGGATATGCACAGACAGGTTCCCATTCCTACTCAGAGCCTGCTACATCAGTGGGAGTGTCTGTCCAACATAATAGCACGAAATCCACGGAACATTATCCCCCAATCTCCTGAAAGGCATTTCCTCRTTCCCCCAGTTATACTTAGGCCTAGTGTGTTTTCACCTTCTCCTCTGCTCTTCAGATTCCTTCCAGCTACCAGAGAGACTGGCAGTGCCCCTCTTCCTGGTAAAGWGCACTTAGTGATGGCAACAGTCAGGGCCTATCCTGCTTTGACTGAAGGCCATATAACCTCCCAGGAATATATACCTCACACTACAAATAGCTGAGAAGATGCCTATCAAGTTTAAAGACCACAAATCTGCACTGCACTGAGATATGAAACTCAGAGATGACTGCTGCAAACCACAGATTAATTTGTTGTCCTGTGTTAAGACCGGAGGTCGTTAAGCTTCTCATTACCACCATGGCCATGTACCAGTCACTTCAAGTTCTTAACAAATTACAGCAGATGACAACACAATATAGGCAGCAAAAAACAGTGTAAATCTCTGATCATCAGGCATCTCAGTACATCTGAAAGTCAGACTGTGGTTTTCTAAAGACGTGACCATAGAACCAGAGAGAAGACTTAAAATCCAAGCACTTTTTCCCTCCAGCTAGATGTATCCACTTCTAAATTATATTCCTTCTCTTCTCTACTCTGGTATGCTATATCCTGACCCATCTGGGATATTACCTGAACATTTTAAGTGCCGTTGCCTAACTGCACTCCTCAGTATCTTGGAAGAACCATCAATGGAAGGGCATGCCCCGGGGGTTGCCCTAGGAACACCGTACTGCAAAGGGCTCAGGTCATGGAGTAGTCCCTCCAGATTTCATAGGTACCCATAATGTATATGCCCCAACCATGACTGTGCATAATACTCTATGAAATTCACTCTTCTAGCTACACACAAGCTGGCAGGAGAGGAAGCAATGCTTCAAACTCTGGTTGCTAAATTCCCAGTTTTGAATTTTCATTGCCAAGTAATTTGTGTTGCCTGGATTGTACATCACTGAGGGGCAGCCTGAAGAAATGCATCCCCAATGTGCCTAATGAGCAAGTCAGCACTTGAACTTTGTTTGGCTCAGGTGCGACTGAATAGGATGGAGTTTAAGGAGATAAGAACCCAAAGCATATGTTCGTATCTTAGTTTTATGGCTTTTATTTTCCCAAGAACATGTGCTCAACTTTTAGTTATCCTTTCAACTTCAAAAAGCTTATCTCAACAGGCAAAATGGAAGCAGTGCTTTTTCAACCATGTAATTTTGTCTGAGGATATTAAAACAGATGTCCACTAAGTTRGCATAATTATGTAAATTGTCCAGGAAACAGGAAATATAGGACTACATTGCCAAGGAGACAGAGATACATTAAATTTCCATTCTTTCTATTAATACTCAAGACCTCGTTCTGCAGAAGTTGCTTAAGTGCACACAGTACATAAATTAAAAAAAAAATCTTATTTTTAATCTTATTTTTAAAAGATAAAAACTTACTAAACATATGAACAGGTAAATAATATACGTGTTCATTCCAAAGAACTTACTCTGTTTCCCATGAGCATTCTTTTTCATTTTGTAATAAAATTCCATGGAATACATGGAATTATGTTATTAACCTACTACAGTCTAGTAGGTAAAGATTTTACTGCATTGTCAGGGAGCTGCTTCTTAACACTAAGAGTTATTAAGGATTATTTGTATCCTGTTCTAGTAGAGTTAAGCTCCAAAATTTAGTGCAGCAGATTTCTCACCATCCTTCTTACAAGCAAGATTAAAAATTAAATTTGATGAATCTACACCATGTCAATAGTCCCATCAGATAGACATGGATGAGCGAGTATTCACAATAACTTCAGGCATCTAACTGAAGTTCTAGTGTTCAAAGCCTAGGTCACTGTACAGGCCTTTGCGAAGCACAGATCCCAAACGCTGGTGTCTTGATTAACTTTGGGAGGCACCTAATTTATAAACTCAGTCAGCAGAATTTGGTAATTTACAGCAATGACCCTGCAGAGCAACAAACAAAAAGACATAAGTAATTTACTTACAATTTGGACTGGGATGTGAAGCTGTGTGGAGAAAACAGAAAATTCTCATTGATTTCTATAAATCCTAGATCACTTTCTTCTTCTGACCATCTCTTAAATATTTAACGATCAGCACCAGACAAATATTCCACTCAAATCTGGATTTTGACTCTCACAGGCTGCATACACAGGTGGTTATGATGATGATTTGAAGGCTACGAATATGCAGAGCAATGTCACAACCTGTTTTTTATGAGTCAGACATAATAAATGCATGCACATTGAAAGGTCAATCCTTGAATTTCTTGGTTGAAAGATCAAAACTTTTGTGAAAGGCTTTTGTGAATTTTTTTTTTTTTTTATAAACAGAATGAGGTCACTTGGCATGTGGAAGGAAGTATAAATGAAACCAAGAGTCAAGAGTTAAAACAAAATGTTAATATTAACAGCTGAAGGAAGATAAAAGGTGATGGAATTCCCATTTTTGAATTGGCACTGAAGACTGGTTCAATGATTATAAAATTCAGTGCAAATCTAAGAACAAGATAATCCCCCCTGACAATAATTACCAGGTCCTGGTGTTAGCAAGAAGAGGGCATTTTTATTATTACAGATGTGTGTAGCAGAAATGTTATTACCCATTGAAGTCCCCTATTATTCTGCTGTCAGTTACCCTCTGTTAACAAAGTCTTCGTGATTTGACAACTTGTTCTTTAATTGTCACCCCTTGCTAGCCTCTAGTTCACAGCCACATTGTGAGCTGAGTTTTCTTATATTATGCATATTATGTACTGAGTTTTCCAAGCTTTCACCTTTGATATGATCTTTATCTCTCTAAATGACATTCTCCTATGCAGCCAGCACATGGCTTCAGAGAATGCTTTGTGGAGTGATAAATTACACTCTGCGTTCTTTTGACAATGGAAGAGTATCCTTATGATCAAGCATTTCTTTGGTACATAATCCTGGGAGAGACATGTCAGCTCTAACATTTGACATTAAGGGGTCTTTAATGCTAATTATCCTGCCATTCCTCAACTCTCTCTCAAGAGTAGTTTTTATGATTCCATACTACCAGCTCTGTAGTTCTGTTTATTTTTTCCCCTTCAGAAAATTATATGATATTTATTCCCTCAAGAAAAGACTGCTTATACCTAGAAACCTGTACAACTACATTTAAGTGTTGTTATGCCTCTTGTGCACTGTAATGCCTCTTAGATGCTAGGCTCCCTGTGTGATATTCACACCATTTAAGTTAGGTGCTTCGGTTGTTACATTCTGTGTGTGGCATTTTAAGAAAAGATTTGCAAGCATTCAGCACGCCAAGAGGGAAGCCACAAAAGCTAGCCAAAAGGAAATACTGAAAGAAACGTATTTTAATTACTTCTTTTCTCAATTTTAGATGGCAAATTCTTGTTTACAACGAGTCATATATATGCTGGAATTCTACAACTATAGCATTCTCTTGGGAAAAAAATGGGCAGGGGTTATACTTCAAAAAACAAAGCACATGTCCAAATAAGCGGACTGCAATGCATATTCCCCTCTTTCCCCACTCTTCCTGCAATAGCTGACATTAGAGCACTTCCCTAGTGATGTGGGGAACTCAAGTTCAGTTTTCTCCTCAGTCTTTTAGCTTCTATCCTCGAACACATGCATGAAGAGATGGCTAAACGGTTCTATCTCTGTCACATCACAGACAAGTAAACTGTAAGAAACACCAGCCTAAAACCCTTTGTGATATAATCAAGTTTCACCTATGTAAAGATCTTAGTACAGCAACATAAATAAAGATCCTCCAGAAGTTAAGATATAGATACAGTCCAAAGTGACAAAAGAGTAAGGGAGGGCTGTTGAATACGCATGACTGTTGTCTGAGGTCAAAGTCTCACAGGACTAGCATGCTATTAAACATCCTCCTCAAACACTTGGCCTTTTCAACTTTGAACGGTCATTTTAGCCAAGGTCTGACATCAGTCCAGATCTGCACACTGCTTTTCAACACAAATGGCTAATTCTGATATTCTCTTTTGAATTTTACAAAATGCTTCTGATATCCCTTCCTCCAACATCCCAGGTATCTCAGTTTACTACCTCATGAATGTGTGTTTTCAGAATTGAAGAAATTGATTTATTATTTAATCTTGCATCATCCTGCTAGATGCAAGCTGCTATCAACAGTGAGCCCCTAATTATGTTTCCCTTTGATGCAAGTATTCATCATCTGGCTCTGGTTATGATCAAGGCTGAGATTTTGAAAGCCAAGGGCTAACATAAGAACATCCAAACCAGATCAGGCCCAAGGACTTAAATCCTGTCTCCCACAGAAACCTTTGCTGGGAAAAGAGCATGAAAACAAAGCAATCATAGAATGAAACTTCCCCAGAACACTCTTCTAGTCTCCAAGGATTTGCAGCACAGGGAATTCTTGAGAATGAAGTTGCATCTTTGTGTTTCATTACCCTCAATGGATAAATTCATGGACAGAAAACCCAATTGCTTTCTGAATTTATGTAAACTTTCAGCGTCCACTATGCCTGGTGACAAGAAACTCCATAATCTAGATGTTGTGTGAGGAAATGCCAGCTTGTGTGTAATAACTTAATATATTGGTAGACTTCATCATACTTTTCACCCTTTTTACTTCACGCTGCTGAACACAACCAGAACATCACAGGACTTACCACAAACTGAAGAGTTCATTAATGTCTGCACTACGTACGGCTCAAAGGGCTAAGCTGTGTGCTTGTGTCAGTATGAACCAGTGGTTTATGTTTGGCTTTGATAAAAACATTGGCCCACTTTCTATGATTATAGCAAAGGTAAGAGCTAAAAGTTCAGGAAAATAGGAGCTCTAAGATCAGTCAATTGCTGAATCTTCTAGGACTCCAGTACAAGGTTGAGCCAGATGCTTGGCAAGGCGCAAAGACTTAGCCTTTGTAAAAATGTATTAGCCATCTTGCCTGCATTTAAGGTTAGGAAGAAGGAGGCCTAAGATACTCTGTGCAGGTCTGTATTATGCATGTTTCACAAGCCTAGAACAAGCTGCACAGGTATCAGCAAGCAGGTGCCCAAGGCGGAAGTTTGGTTTTGGTGGGGGATTTTTTTTTTTTTAATCCATAAGGGTAAGTTTATGCTTTGGTAAATAAAGGGTTGAAAAATGTGGTTTATTCATGAATCTTGCATGGCCTTCCTAGCTAGATTAAGGTCAAAAACTGGATAGGGCCAATGGGATAAGTCATCTCATTATGGATTAGGCTACAGAAGAGATTGAAGTTAGGAGCAAGTTTTAGGAAGAGGAAAGAAAATAAATTTGTTTCTAGCTTGATGATCTTGCAAGATCAAGGTATAGTTTATTGCTAGAATTTTCCTGTCTGAAAATGAGAGAATAAGAGCTGACATATGCCACTATTTTCCGCTGCCATTTAGTTCTAATGCATATATTGCTTATCAAGATAAAATAAGTTTAGGACAAAGTCTGCATATGGACACTGGGTGTCATTCATTTGGAGTAGGCTTTACACTATGGCAAAAATCTGGGGAAAAAAAAAAGGGTCAAGGAGTTCAGGTTATTGCTGACACCCATACAACTCTCAGAGCAGAGATGAAGTCTGACATCATCACAAAAATCAGTTTACCTTTGGCAGCAGTGCAGGATTTGGTCTCCTACAATTTTTGGCGAGGATTAGGGCTTACAGATGGAGGAAACAAGATGGACTGGTGTACATGGCCCATAAGACTTGCACAAAGGCTTACATCAGAGGCTTCCACACCTCAAGTAAGGGCATCATCTGGATTAGTGGTTTGCCCAAGGGCACAGACTCTCTCATTTTGCTTGCCCTGCAGAAAGAACAAAACACACTCACACCTTGAAGAAAAAAAGAGTTCAAAAAAGTCTATTTTCAATTCTAAAAAATAATAGCAGGCTTTTTGAAAACCTAAGTTTACTGGAATAGAAAGGCCACTTACCATTCAGTTTTATTCTTTGTCTCTTACCCACTAAAATTTAAAGAGTCATACAGTTAGAGGCAGACAGGGAAGAAATGTCAAGAGACAGGGATCAAGATTCATCTCCTACAGCAGGAACCAAATCTGGGAGAAAAACAAAGTCAAAACAGAAGACAAGAATTCACAGTAGACTTTGACGCAAGCCTCAGTAAGTGAAGGCTTTAGCCATTTACACAGAACCAGTTATACGAAACTGCTTTTGCCCAGGGCTTGTGCTACCAGAAAGCTCACCTCAGCACACACCACACCCTTCAAAAGGGGCTGGTGCTGCAGAGATGTTGGCTTGCTAGGCTCAGCTGTTTCATGGAGTTGAAAGCATCTCCAAGAGATCCTACTCAAGCTTATTCCTTGGGTTGCAATACAAATCAGCTGTGTTAGCAACAGCCTCTTCACCCTGCTGCTAACTCAGGAGAGGTTAAAGCCTCCACTGAGGAAAAGCTAGTATCTCTCTGAGTCTGGTGGTAGGTTTGTTTTAGTGACCTGGCTGTGCTGCATGTTAGCAGATAATACCTAAAGGCTGTATCTCTATATGCCTATGTACCTTTTACAGGGGTAACATGGCATGTTCTGCAAAGTGTGCTGCTGACAGTGAGCCTTGGACAGTGACAGAATACCTGCTCACTGCTCTCTTCCTTGCACTCTCTTCTACAGAGCTATTAGCCACTCTGATAAGCAAAGCTGCTTTTCTTTTTAGTGGTTAAGAATGACGTTGTTTTCCAAAGCTGAAAGTATGAACTGAATGCCTGATTCCATTAGTATTTCCATGCAACTAGTGTGGGTGGACTTTGACAGCTCAATGCACCATACCGATTCTCCCCTTTGAATATGCACAGGGAGCAACAGGGTGCTACAGTGTGTCAGGTAACTGCTGATCTTTTGCAGCAAACCACTTTTCTTGGATTTGATAATGGGAAGAATACAAATAGCCCCTATAACAAAAGCAGAAAACCAACCTGAATCTGTGCTGTATTTTTAATCAGACAAATGAATTCCCTAGAAATTTCATTTCAAAGCAATACTAGATTATCTTCTCTAGTAAGTAAAAAAATTGAATGAGTTCACACTGGCAAGATGACATTTATTTTACTGAAAAGAAGTGCATTAGTACCTACAAATCAATTCCTTGCAAGATGCAGGCCCTGAACAAACAGCTCCTTAGATATTTACAGCAATCAATGTACTGTTTTGTAAGCACCAGACCAGGCATCTGAAGCCTAGCTGTTCTGATTAAAATACAGTCACACTCAAATGTAAGAATTGGTTCCCCGTTTCAGTGTGGGGACTGTCGGAATATTTGTACATTTTCTGCACTTTCCTGTGTTCCTCTGGCTTTCTATATGTTGCTTGTTAGCATACGAGTTGCACAGGTGACAATCCTGTGTCTATATAAGACAGGAGGAGTCTAATTGGAGAGTCCAGAGTTGAATGGTCCTTCAGGCTATTTGCTGAGGAAAGCAGAATTTTGGAGACTATAGGAGCAACATCCACCAGACAGTAGCTTTTAAAAATTAATCCCTGCTTCCACTCTCTCCCCTGTCTGAAGAGAATTTCCAAAAATGGCATTCAGATCAGAGATGTCATTCAGATGCAAGAATTTTTCTGCAGAAAACTCTTCTTTCTTTCCTTTCTTAGTCCCATGCTTGAGACTTAATTAACAATTTTATCCCATTTCTTTTTTTCTTTAAAGTACTTATGTATCAGGTTTGCATGGCAAGGTTTTGGTAGCGGGGGGGCTACAGGGGTGGCTTCTGTGAGAAGCTGCTAGAAGCTTCCCCTATGTCCGACAGAACCAATGCCAGCCGGCTCCAAGACGGACGCGCCGCTGGGCAAGGCTGAGCCCATCAGTGATGGTGGTAGCGCCTCTGGGATAACATATTTAAGAAGGGGAAAAAAAACCTACATAACTGTAGCCAAAGAGAGGAGTGAGAATATGTGAGAGAAACAACTCTGCAGACACGAAGGTCTGTGAAGAAGGAGGGGGAGGAGGTGCTCCAGGCGCTGGAGCAGAGATTCCCCTGCAGCCTGTGGTGAAGACCATGGTGAGGCAGGCTGTCCCCCTGCAGCCCATGGAGGTTAACAGTGGAGCAGATATCCAGCTGCAGCCTGTGGAGGATGCCATGCCGGAGCAGGTGGATGCCCGAAGGAGGCTGTGACCCCGTGGAGAGCCTGCGCTGGAGCAGGTTCCTGGCAGGACCTGTGGACCTGTGGAGAGAGGAGCCCAGGCTGGAGAAGATTTGCTGGCAGGACTTGTGACCCTGTGGGGGACCCACGCTGGAGCAGTCTGTTCCTGAAAGACTGCATGCCGTGGAAGGGACGCACGCTGGAGCAGTTCATGAAGAACTGCAGCCCGTGGGAAGGACTCACATTGGAAAAGTTCATGGAGGACTGTCTCCCATGGGAGGGACCCCACGCTGGAGCAGGGGAGGAGTGTGAGGAGTCCTCCCCATGAGGAGGAAGGAGCGGCAGATACAACGTGTGATGAACTGACTGCAACCCCCATTCCCCGACCCCCTGTGCCGCTGGAGGGGAGGAGGTAGAGAAAATTGGGAGTAGTTAAGCCCGGGAAGAAGGGAGGGGTGGGGGGAAGGTGTTTTAAGATTTAGTTTTTATTTCTCATTATTCTACTCTGATTTGATTGGTAATAAATTAAACTGATTTCCTCAAGTCAAGTCTGTTTTGCCCGTGACAGTAACTGGTGAATGATCTCTCCCTGTCCTTATCTTCACCCACAAGCTTTTCGTTATATTTTCTCTCCCCTGTCCAGCTGAGGAGGGGAGTGATAGAGTGGCGTTGGTGGGCACCTGGCATCCAGCCAGGGTCAACCCACCACAACTTATAACAATTTTGAAATGAAAACTCCCTTTCAAAATGAAAAGCTTAAACATTTCACTAAAAAATAATGCTCTCTAAACACAACATTCCAACATAGAAAACAATTCCGTACTTTTCTGGTCAAAACTGTATGTCAAATATTGACAGACTCTGTCCTGAACAAGTAAATTCTGCCCTTATCCCAACTGAATTTTTAATGAAATTCACATTTACCAAAATAAATTCAGCCAATTGTGCCCAACACACAGATTTCCTGATATGGGGAATCATTGAAAAAACAGATTCAGATTTGCTCATCTTTTTAACTATAACACACAGAACCAATGGTTTTAACGTCTGCTACGTTGAGCTTTAGATAGAAATGTGATATTTCGCTAGCACATAAATGAGCACAAAACTTCAAGCATATGAGGAGTGTCAATGACTTATTTAAAAAGAAATAAATGTTTGTTGGGTTTTTGGCTGCTTTTTTTTAAGAATGATTAAAGGCTATCATTTCCTCTTAATGTTCCATAATTGGTTATTTAACTCCCATTGACACTAATGGGAACAGCCTGCTTAATCACTGCATGCAATGATGAATATATTTGAACATGTGGTGGGTGGAAGCTGCCTTGCCTATTGAGTTTAACTATAAACAGAAAAAGGATATGAAATCTATTGTTCTGCTGACATTGTTTTACGAATCTCTCTAACAATGTGAATTTTTAAAGCTTTTGCTTCTAGAATATATTTTCAAAAGAAGACTTTTAAGTACCCTGTCCCTTGCAAGAATATTGAGACACACAAAATGTGAGTGATTTTCTATGGCCCCAAGTTTACAAGTTTACGGCAGAACCAAGAACAGAACACAGTTTTCTGCCTCCTACTTCTGTGCTGCAATGTGCCCTCTGCAATTAGTTAAAACTGATCCTTCTGTGCTTTCCAGCAAAATGCACAATTGGGGGCTGACTCAAGTACACTGAAGTCAATGGAATTCCATATTTAGCTCAGTGGCTTTTGGACCACTTCATGTATATTTCATGTAGCTACATCTCTTTTATAAATTATTGATTTACAGCTACAAAGACTGCCTACATACATGCCATTGGGGGAGCTATAACTGTGTGCATACTGCTGAGGGTTTTTTCCTCTTTGTAGTGATCCTAACCAGGAGACCATTGTATATTGAGGAGTTAGTGATCCACAAAACAGTTAACCTGAGCAGGCCCAAACCTGAGCTGTGCTGTGCTGTGGGAACAGCTTAGCCTTCAGACCTGTCTTGGGCTGCACAATTTCCTTGGTCACAGGATAACCTCAGCCAGCTCATTTTGACAGAGGAGCCTGCAGGCAACTCCCACTTGGTACTGGCAATTACGTTACCTGTGTGCCTCATCTTTATCTAAAAGTGTAGCAAGAGGTTCTTATGTGAACTTCCTTTTTGTTTGACAGTAGAAATGATGAATAGAATTGTTTTCTTGTATGAAAATCATATAACAGCTTGGATGAGCCAAATGGAGGAGCTTCTCTTCACGGATGGGTTTTGCGCAGTGTGCCGTGGCAAAATCTATCCAGGGTCTGTCTGATGCTGTACAAACATGGGGTTTCCAGCATCTCGCAAGATTTACTATCTATATTCCTCTTTTCATTCTATCTTATTAAAACAACTATTTTATTGAGCCAGCTGTTGTTGGGTCTTTCTTATGAAGATCCAGAAAGAACCCTGCCGACTGTTTCTCTCTTTCTCACCTCACAAAAGGTAACAATAGGAAATCTTGGGGTTTGGTATCAATAATTTGGACCAGTAACCTACTTCATTTGCCTGCAGATGTTGTAAAAGTTGTACAACTAGTAACCTGATTTACACTGTCATTTCTTGTAAAGACTTTGACAACCATTTTGCATCAAGGACTTTTGCTTAAGGTTTTCCACTGATCGTAGAGATAGTATGATCAGCTCAAATTGCTTGTGCAGTCCTAGAAATCTCTGCCACAGGTTTCTATTTCTTGCTGTGTTGCCAAACTATTGCATATGCTTTAACTTATTTCTGCCTTAAATAAATGATTTTTTTCACTGAAAAATAAGTATGCCATAAGGACCACGTCTTAAACTAATGATACAAAAGGTTAAACCCTTAACTGAAGTTATGCAGACTAGCAATAATCTCCTGCAAAACATAATAGTAAGGATAAATCACTGTCCCAACTCAATCCACAGTAGAATGGGTGTATAAAGGGGTAGTATCACAAAGATGCTGTATCTCAGATAAAATATTCACAATTCACACCTCTAAAATGAGCATTTTCACAATGACCCATTCTCCATATGCTCATCTACTTCTGCCTCTTTAAAGATCTCAGTTCCTTTTTTCTAATTTTGGTTCTTTTTATTTAATTATTTTACCTTTTCCCCAATTGGCTTTTTCTTGGTTTTGATCTGTTATATTTGAGGTATGTCTAACCTAACAAGAAAGCATCTTTAAAGTGTCCTGTCTAGTTGTGGTTTTTTATTTTTTCTTTTTTCCCAGTTAAGTTGTCAATTATCATGTAATAAGTCATGGCAATTATTTAGTTTCATTAAATGTGTTGTTTTTTCTTACACAAATACACTTCTTCATTTCACCTTTTCTTCTTATTGAGGAGAAGCCTGAGGAGTAAATTATATGGGGAAGCCTAGTCGTAAGTTGATTCTGACAGCACTAGGTCTGTAAGTCCTCAGCCCCGTGCTATTGAAAGTGTGTTGGTCTCATGAATTCATATACTTGCAGACAGAAACACAGCTTCTTCATTTTGTCAGAAATACATCTACCTTGCCATCATGACACATCCTTGGGAATCAGTGTGGGATGGTCTGCTGTCAGAGTGGGCACTCAAAGGCTGTTTTCATTTGTGTTTCTTGTTTCTGCTGTTGGATGTCTTCTTCTCAGTAGTCTCTTATATTCTGTGCTTCCTGCTCTTAGTAGCTCATGAAGTCAATAGCAGGCAGCATCTTTCTTTTTCTTATCCAAATCCATCTTTTGTGGTCCTCTGAAATTCTGACTCATTGTTTCAAAGACAAAATGCAAACAAGCTAATCCTGGTGATGGTTCATCAAAGCACAGCAATATGAAGAGGAAGAGGCTAAAGGGTATCTAATTACACTCTTCTGCTACCTAAGGACTAATTACAGAGTCACACTGTTCTCAGTGTTGTACCACAAAAGGACAAGAGGCAAGTTTATTTAGAATCCAATTATACACACTAGCTGCAGCAAGGGAAATTCGAATTAGATATAAGGAACATTTTTTTACTGCAGAGGTGGTCAAGCACTGGAACGAGCCCAGACAGACTGCAGAATCTTCATCCTTAGAGCCATTCAAAACTCAGCTGGACAGGACCCATAGCAACTTGATCTAACTCCAAAATTGACCCTGTTTTGTGGTCCATAGACCAGAAGACCTCCAGAGGTCTCTTCCAACCTAAATCATTCTATGATATTGTTTGTCTTCAATTTTCTGAGTTTTTCAATGTGCTTTAACCTTTGGTTCCCTCAGCAATGGGCTAAACTGTCGGTTCTGTAAAGAAGCACACAAACTTTACCAATCCAGGAAAAGTTCTGGATCCCTTCACTATCTTCTTTTAAAACTTGTGAAAACTAAAGCCCAAATAACCAACTGATTGCCTTCTGTCTGCAACCTAAAATTTAAAAAAATTAACTAGAACTGTCATGCTGCTATATCCCTTTAAGTCAAACTGCATTTACAAATCTAGTGACCAACTACTTTTGTATATGGGTACATAAATGTTACAGCATCAGGTGACACTGAGAAAACTAGTGACAGCAAAACTGTATTACAAACCAAATTCTCTACCAACAGTCTAACTGACATTGATATATCAGTAGGAGAATTTGCTCTTAGGTTTTTGTCATTCAGCCCCTAAACACCTCTATGTGCCTCTAACAGACAAGATGCAGGACCACTGCAGAGCTGTAGAATTACAGAAAATAAGGCTGGAAGGGAGTCTGGGAGACTATTTAACCCACTTCCCTCTCCAAGGCATGTTCAGTCATTTCTACATCATTCTTAATAGATTTCTGCTGAAACTGTTCTTTTGGATCTCTAATGATGGAGATTCCACAGTAGTTTCAGGCAGTCTATTTCAATGTTCCACTACCATTAGACTACTGTTTTCTTAATTTCCTCTGCTGATATTAAGACCACTATTTCTGTCCTGTAAACTATGGACATGAAGAACAGTCATCTCTTCTTCTTCCCAGGAATCACTTTTTATTTAAAGACTGCTAAGTATGTCTTTGACCAATAAAGTTGGAGATGTGAAAATACAAAACAAGTCACACAGACTTGTATACTTTACTAAACTGAGAAAGGCTCTGACAAAATTCTGCATTTTTCCAACTTTTCTCCAATCCAAAATGAAAATAAATCTTGAAAACACAAAATTTCATTCCAAACGGACATTCAAGTTCCTACCTACCCCTATTAAGCACAGTGTAACAAAAACACAATCCTAAATAATAAAATCCCCATGCAAGTCCAAAAATGATGCATAACTATTCCCTTGACCATCTAAATGCATAACAGAACAATGAGCTACACTTTCCATGCATGTCAACTCTGCTGTACTGTAAATTTCCAATATAACACTGACCATGACACAACTACAGTAAAAGCCTAACAGATATATCCTGATAAAGAAACTCTGTAATATTCAAAGGTAGGAAGAAGAGAAATAAGCCTAAATATAGTACAGCAGACATTTGTTGAGTTTCTGCAGAAAGTAAGAGAATGCATAGAAGTGAAGTTTGAAATAAAGGAAATTTGAGTTCCTTCCTTTTTCCTCTGTAAGAATTTATACCCCACCAATAACATGAGGAAACAAAAGGTACCTGCTAGTATCAGGATGATCTGAATCTGTCTTATTACAAAGCCTGCGTGACAGTAACTGGGTCACTGATTAGTAACAATGATGAGCCATGCTCCCTAACACCACTAAATTCACCTTCTCCTGACAACACTTTCATATTTGCTTGAAATTTCACATCCTGCTATTGAAGCAAATAGGCATTAACTTCCCAAAGAGGCATGGGCATTAAGGCCACAGTGTTGGGGACTGCTACCACAGCTAAAAATGAAAAATGGACAGCCCTGAGGAAAAAATTAACCCTAACTCATTCTCAAAGCTGTAAAAACTACAACAGATACTGACACAGCTTCAGCTACTACTGATACAGATAAAATGCAAGTTTAGAGATGCTGGGGAGAATATTCTAAATCTATGCTTATTATCAGCTTGCCATGGAAATACCCTCCTGGCTTGGGTCAGAGGGAGATGCAGAAAGCAGATACGCTTCCAGCTTATTCCTGGGGAATGCCATCTACCGGTGGAAAGGAAGGTATCGAGCAAATGCATCCAAATGCCAGAAACGCTGTTTTCCTAGGACTTCAGTATGACTCTGGCTAGAAATATTGTTACAGATTAGCAAGATTATATATCTGGACATTATCAGTGCAAACGAAAGAGGTGACAGGCCAGGGGGGAAAGGAACTTTTCCAAGGATTAAGGAAGAAGGAACTAAGAATGAGAAATCAGCCACAGTCTGGGTACCTCTGATTTTTGCAAAGTCCTCGTCACCAATACATTGTTAAGAGATATTTTTTGGAAGTCTGTCCAGCTTTCTATGAGTGCAACCAAAAAACGTTCAGTCCTCTGTAATGTACTTGCAGCCAAGAGACAAAATTATGATGACATCCTTTGATGCTGGTAACATAACTGAAACTGCCTAAGTGAAATACTGATGCATGAAGTAGCCAGGATGGCTACTTGGATGGATACAAATGCCAAATATGTTGCATTGCTGAACTGGTAATACAGGGTACTGGTAATAATAGGTGAAACTGCTGAATGTATCCAGAAGGAGCAAAAGGAAATAAAACTATTTGTAGTGCCTATAATATATATCATTATGATGCTTCTCAATGCTAATATAATTTTGGTGTAAGTTTAAGGCAATTGCCTATGGGATAACTATTTCTGGTACCTTATTGCAGTCTAGTTATCCAAGTCCATTAGTTAAATCATATTTCAAATCTCTCATCTATATTCATCAAAATCACGAGTCTTACTTCTTGACAAATGGTCAGAAAAACAATAAAGCCAGACGTAGAGGGGATCTCAGGCTCATGGTATTTGGATGAATTCCTATAGAGCGTGACATGGCAATCGTGGCATCACCTGAAGTGCAGAACATGGTGCAGAACCAAATCATCTTGGCCTGGCCCCTATTACCTCCCTGATACTGCATTCTTATTTACATGTAAGCACAACAGGACTTCATTAAGCAGCAAATCACACTTGAAGTGGATGGAAACCAGTTTATTGATGTCTGAACAGGTGACAATGCAGCTCATCAAGAACTGAGGAGATAGCAGTCTGCTTGCTTTGTGCTATTAAGGAAGTAGTACGTCACCTTTAAGCTCTAGCCATGCCTTTACAAGTCCCTTAAAACCAGGCTGGGATAACTAGAGCCAGCTGTTGGTACTGATACCTACACCAAACCTTGCTATCCCACAAGCCTCATTATGCACAGGACTGAATTCTACTGAATATTTCTTCAGTGAAGAAAAGAAAATGCATAATCAGTAAATGGTAGGTAACACTGTGTACTCTGAAGTAGATGCCTTTCCACTGGCACAGATCAGATAGGTGTTTTTTCTCTACATGTGCGGGAACAAGAAGAATTATTTTAAAACATTAATTGCATCATATGCATGGAGACACCTACAGAACATTAAACAAAATGAAGGGAATCAGTATGCAAGCAAAACCCTGACTGGCAAAGGGTATAAGGTTAATAGGAAATGATCACAGCAGAATTTAGTTTTCCCCATTCATTTAACTAGGATCAGCTCTGTCTGACAGCAGAATTTGATTTACTGGTTGATAAAGCCATGTATACATTCTCTCAGACAGTCTAAAAATCATTCCTCTTTTCCTGGCCAAGGAAGCTTTTTCTCTGTCAAATACCAATCACTCATAGAGAAAGAACAGTTGACAACAACCTATAAATATTAAATGGGGCTATTAGCAAGTAAGTATTTTGTCAGAAATTTGCAAAACTACTAGTGAATAGTTTCCTGTATGTAAGTGAAGGTTCCAGCTATGGTATGCTTTCATACACTTCACTGAAATGTGCAACAATTGCCCTTCAGTTCACTAGGGAGCAAAGCTTAAGTAAAGCTTTGGTACCAGACATCTTGTGGCATACCGAGAAAGAGTTATCCTGTATGTGAAATCCTAGGACTAAAACTAAGTATCTTTAAAAGGAACAAGCAGGGGAAGAAACATTATGTACACTATGTTATTTGCCAAAAGATACAACGATTTAGCTTTGAGTTCAGATTCAGGCAAARATCCAATGTAAGCGTGCTTACTACCTTACTTAATTTTACTTCAAAGAAGATAGTAGCTGAGAAGGTCTTCTGCATCTTCTGAACCAATAGGCTATACAGCCAGCTGGAGTCTCCCCCCTCTCAGTGTGGTTGCCTGAGTCCATTTGGAAGCTGAATTTGGCCTGTTCTGGGAAAAGTGTCATCCATCTGTGGTGTGGGAAAAACATTCTGTTTTTCTATCATTTCTGTAGATATACTCACCCACATATACTAGAGTCATGGGAAACTGCATGATTCAGACAGCTCTCTCTTTCAAAAATCACTGAAGGAAGTCTTATGGAAATGAAAACAATTATCACCAAAGAAATCACAGGAAACAAAAATTAAAATTTCAGAACACGTCAGTACTGATATGCCTTGGAAATCGTTGCATTTTTCATTATTTTCTTGGGCTATTGTCATTCCTCTCTACCAATTCTAATCAATTATGTCTCTTGCTCCAAGGATTAGATAAAGATCAGGAACAAAATACGTTTTCAGAAGTCTACAATTCAGTCTTACACAAAGACATTTTATAAAGAGTTCTTCGTCTATTTTTACTTCATCCTGCCAGGATCCATTAATCAGAGTGTTCTTCCTCCAGGACAGACTGCTTGGACAATGGAGCCGATGAGGTATAGCGCTCTTCTTTTTCCTGTGCTCGTTTTAAGATTTTTTTTTCCCAGTGTGTGCATATATCTACACCACCATAACATGTATTTTGAAGCAAAGTGAAGCTCTTCTCCCAAGAATTAATGTTCTTAAAAGAAAATCATCATAGCGCAGTAAAAAAGACAGTAACTCACGGGACATGAAAAAATCGTTTTTCAGGGAAAAAGAAAATGCTTGAAGTCTGGATTTGTAAAACCTGCTGTTCTGAGAGTGCTGGTCACCTAGTACACATTTGGATTTGCTGTCTGCAAGGGTCTCCAGACAGCACTAGTACAGTCTTCAACAATAGGTCCCCAAAGTGCAGAGTTATGGACTGATGGTTCATGCTTTTAGGAACAGAATTTTGTTAGGAGTTGCAGTCATCATGCCTTGCCAAAGCAGCAGTAATAAAGGAGCATCAGAAGACAGTAAAGGTAGTTATTATGGGACTTACTGAGAATCTCAAAATCTGCCAGGAGGTAATACACTACAAAGGCTACTTCAAATACAGTACACAAGCGTAGATGCTGCAAACTCACTGAGCTGCTGTAAAATTACCTTACATTAGAGGAGTTAAAGAATATAGTAATTATTTGTGAAAGAATAAATGAATTCTCCCATGTTTTCCTGGTGATTGAGAGAATTTTTTTTCTTCTTTGTGTCTCTTGGCTGCCTCTTTTATCTTTTATATTCCACAGCACAATCAGATAGCAGTAATTATCAACAAGCTTTATCCTGCCCAAACTGAAGTAAATGGAAAACTGCCAATTGGGCTCAAAGGGAAGTGAAAATGAGTCCCCAAATTAGGRAATAATAATCACTGTGGTAATAAGCTAAGGCTTCAGTGTTCCTGTCACTTTTGCTTTGTGTGGCTTTACTTATTTGCTTTAGGGGGTATTTTGCTCATACACATTAGACAAGCAGCTGCCATTTCTGTCTCTGGACTGACATAAATAGAGAGGCCGTATCACAAACAGTGTAAATTGCAACATCTCCTCTGTGGAGCTACTGATTTATAGGGATTACCTGGCCTGGAATTTTTACTTCCAACATTGACAAAGACTTGATGCTTCCCTCTGGGGAAAAGGCCAGTCCACCGTTATCCTGAGAATATATGTTCAACCTCAGACAAATAATAGACAAGTTATTAAGCTGTTCTTGCTTGTCTTACCTGATGTCCATTTGAATAGCTCTTTCTTTAGAAAGCTGCTGTACCTGCTTCTAAATTTGTTATTTCAAACTGCAGATTCATACAAATCTTTTATAAAAGCATGTGAAACATTGGCTGAATTAAGTGAAGATTATGCGCATCCAATGATTGTTTTTGAGCAAGTTCTGTTTTCTTTTAATGACAAAGGGGCCATACCGAAGGCAGCAAGTCCCAAACTGCTTACAGTCTCTAGGAAACTCTCACAGAAARGAAGGCAAAGCCCATCAATGGCCAGATATTTTAAGGCAGATGATGATCCAGTGGGCCAAATCATGAGAGCAGAGGTAGGCCGCATTTCCTCTCTTAAATTACCCTTTAGTTTTGACAGACTTCAGCAGCCTCTGCAGCTCATTCAGGGGTCACTGTGTCCCGCTCCTCCTCCCCTGTGCTGGGTCAGCCATCTTGCCAGAAGCTGAAAGAAGTCTTAGCCCTTTCCTGGCTGCTCACGTGTTTGGTTTCTGGAATACATCTGCCTTCTGTGATAAAACTGGCTCTCCAACATCATTGTCGCAACGTACTTTA
Organism: Phoebastria nigripes; assembly: GCA_035582835.1. Lineage (NCBI taxonomy): Eukaryota > Metazoa > Chordata > Aves > Procellariiformes > Diomedeidae > Phoebastria > Phoebastria nigripes. The sequence continues at coordinate 4,053,099 of JAYKAV010001000.1, read as the reverse complement.
AAATACTCTCTAAATCCACTGCCAGTTTTGAAAAGAGAGGTCTCAGAAATACCGCTTTCCCGCAAGTTTTGTGAAAACGAGTAGGCAGGCACTGCAGTGAGACCTTCTTAGTGCTCCCACAGATGGAAAGGCTGAGGCAGCCACAGCCTTGTCCGCCCCACGAGGCTGCAGGCAGCGAGCTCACCCAGCGGCACAAGATGGCCGTCCAGCGCATTGCCATGCTGCTGGCTCTGCTGTGCCAGCCAAACGCACAGGTGAAAGGGGGCAGAAAGTCTACTTGACATGGCAGAAAGCAAAGATAATTTGAGGACCCTATGGGCCATAGGAAAGAGCTGCAGATATGGTGTAGGACATGAGCCATGAAAACAAGGCAGGCAACGGACACTACCCCGCCAGCGACAGCATATGAGAAGCAAACTGGGAGAGCCGTTGAGAGGGTGGGTGGGCGGCCGTTGGGGAGCCGTTGGAAGCGTTACTTCACAGTGCTTCACAGAACGGGCTCGTGAGGGAGCCAGCCTGCGGGCAGCGGGAACGGGTCTCTCCCGCCCGCAGCCCTGACAGCGCCACGGTAGGACGCCGGAAAGTTTGGCCACACCGGCGCCGTCCCAGCAACGGGTCGGAGCCGGGCGGGCTGCGGGCAGTGTCGAGCCGCCCATCAGCCGCCCCACGGCCCGCCGCGCCCGGCCCCTCCCTCCGCCCGGCGGGGGCTGTGGCGGGGCAGGGGCGGTGCCAACAGCAGAGAGGGGCGAGCGCCAGAGCCGGGCTGGGCAGCGGCGGAGCGCGGGGGGATCCGCGGGCTCTCCGCCGGGAGCCATGGGCCAGGACTTGCCGTGGCTCAACCACTCCGGCAGCCCGCGGGCGGCGGGCAACGTCTGTGCGGCGGACGGGCAGCGCGGCGGGCCCTTCGCCGCCGCCACCGCCGCGCTGCTGGCGGCGCTCATGGGGCTGCTGGTGCTGGCCACGGTGTTGGGCAACGCCCTGGTCGTTCTGGCGTTCGTGGTGGACCGGAGCCTCCGCACGCAGGGCAACTTATTCTTCCTCAACCTGGCCATCGCCGACCTCCTGGTGGGTGAGTTCCGGGGCGCCGGGAGGGGCGGAGGGTTGCAGTCCGCGGCGCTGCACGTGTCACCGCCGAGCTCTGTCCGCAGGCGGCTTCTGCATCCCCCTCTACATCCCCTACGTGCTGACGGGCGAGTGGAGACTGGGCAGGGGCTTGTGTAAGCTGTGGCTGGTGGTAGACTACCTGGTGTGCACCGCCTCCGTCTTCAACATCGTCCTTATCAGCTTCGACAGGTTCATCTCTGTCACCAAAGCGGTAAGGGCAGGGCAAGTGGTCCTGAGGGTGGTCTGCTGGGGCTCCAAGGCTGCCCTGTCAAGCAGAATGGTTTGCTTAGGGCAGCTGGCTCTCAACCCCACTGCACCTCACTCAAACACCAGGGGAGACGAGGTATCTAGGCAGTTCACCCTGGTCCTGGAAATAGTTCTGGGAGTGATCAGAGACATCTGCTTCTCACTTTCACAGTGGAAGAGGTACTCTGTTTTAGAAACAGGCAGAGTTTGTATATGCTGCTGTTCTGGCTAGAAGGGCAGAGGGAATAAGGTGTACTTATTTCCTTCCCAGCCACACCTTGGATAAGCTTCAAAAGTATTACCCAGCTGAAACAGACCATCTCCCTCAGAACATGGCATTGTGCTTGTTGACAACTGATAGCCCAAGCCAGCCTAGCTGCATTACAGAGTAGAGAGAGATCTCCTTGCAATGGGTACCAAAGGCAGAGATAGATCTCCTTGCAATGGGTACCAAACTCTCAGGGAGAATTAGATGTATACAGCTGTGTATGGTTCAAAAGTGGCAGAATATAAATTAACATCAACATCTTTCAAAGGATGCTAGAGCCTTGCCTCAGTCATGCAGCATGTTGGTTATCAAAAAAGGAGTAGACTAGACTTTGCAAAATCAAAAGCTAACTTCATTTTCACTTAGACCATACTGCCTCAAAGTATTTTGGATGGTGCCAAAATAACATATTTTACCTGCTAATAGGTTTCACTCTTCTACACACACTTCTTGATTATTCTTCAGCCCCCTGTTCCACCCACATTTCCTTAAAACGTTAATTTAGCTTCATTGCTCATTCTAAATCACAATAAGAGGCAATGATATCTTTTTGGCAAACAGTACAAAGAGAGGCTGCAAGATCACTTTAACAGTTTATATGCAACTTAGTGTTTTACCAACTTCTTTTTGAGGAGGGAGAAATGAACAGATTAACTCTTAAACAGTCAACACTTACAATTCCTTTATTTTCTAGGTTCTGAATTAGTCATGAATTTTGCTTTCATAAACCAAACTCTCATGACTATACACAGTATAAATATATAGACTGGATGGTTTCCAGAAACAGAAAGGGAAACTGGTCATAATAAATGAAAAAAATCAGCCACTTTAAAATACTTCAAATTAATCCTCCATATAAAAACCCCTCCCCAAGCAAGAGTACAGAAGCTGCCTATTGGGTTAGGGCAGTATAAGAACATATGAACAGGAATATATGAAGTTCTAAATTATTCTCTATCTCAATGAAAATGGTAATCTTCATAAAGACTGCTCCTGAAATCAATCGTAGCTTTGTCACGGATTGCAAAATCAGACCCGATTCAGACAAACTCAGGATTCCTCAGCTGTGTGGGTATTCTACCAGAACAGCATTGGCTTTGGAGATCAAGATCCACAGACTGGGGCAGTCAACATGAATCCTATACAGAATTCAAGCTTGAGGACTTCATATTCCAAAACACTGTGTGGCCACTGTAGAGATGTAAAGATTGAATTCCAATTCACTATATGAATATTGTCCAGTACACCAGGGAATTAGAATATTGAGAAGTAGAAGATCTTGATTTTAAGATTCTACTGAATTCTATTGCTGATACCGTTTACTGACTCAGTATTACTGACATACTTTTTTTTTTTGCACCTTAGCTTCTCTATTTTCTAAATAAGGGAAATTAGTTACTCTTCCTGCAAAGCACTTTGCAGACCACAACAGTCCATCTACACATCTTAATTGCAGATAAGAGTTCTGCAAGTACTTCATAGAAGAATGAAATTAAGGATATCAAACAGAAGTAAAAGCTATTATCCATTAAATTTTTTGGTGTGAATTTCACATGAAGAAAAAAAAGCTATCTCTCTACAAGGCAGAAAGAAAAGAACTTGCATGGGTGTTTTATGAATTCAGATCCTTTCATGTATTTTAAATTAAATGATTTAAAAATTCTAAATAAGTGAATTTTGAAGGGCCATGTTTTTAGACATTCTGTAAACTGGTGTCGCAGCTAATGCAATTGAATATGTAAGCAACTGGTGACAACCAATTCTAGGAGTAGCAGTGGTTATTTGCTTTGGAAAAGCCTTAGTTTTCTAGCTTTTAAGATCCAATGCACGTTCTCAGAACATATCCAGTCACCTTGATAATGTTTGTTAGAATGGATATTTCAGAAATAGCTTTTCTGTGGTACCAGTAAGGTTGGTATAACCCTCATCCCTAAACCAATATATTATCAACCCTCACAAGTGGCAGACAGGGTCATGTTCCAAGGTAGCCATGTAACTGTTTGAGATACTAGTAATGTATGTGACTTAACTTCTCTCTCTCTCAGGTCAGTTACAGGGCTCAGAAAGGGATGACCAGAAATGCAATATTGAAGATGATCACTGTATGGATTGCTGCTTTTCTCCTCTATGGTCCAGCCATTCTCAGTTGGGAACACATTGCCCAAAAGAGCATCCTCCCTGAAGGAGAATGTCATGCAGAATTCTTCTACAACTGGTATTTCCTAATGATTGCCTCTACTATTGAATTCTTTACACCCTTCATCACTGTTACATACTTTAACTTAGGTATTTACCTCAACATCAGGAAACGCACGTCCCTCAGAAACAAAAACCTATCACCTGGTCAAGAGGACTGTGAAATGAGTTTCCAGGGGGAAAAAAGGGAACACGCTATATTTTTTGTAAAACCTGCTAATAGACACAAACGTGAGAGGAACAGAGCACGCAGCCTTTCTCCCCCAAAAAAGGCTTCAAGGCTCAGCCTACATAAGCTTGACAATCAGTCATTAAATTTGAATGTCAGTCAAGACCCTCCACCACTTCAGGTGGAAGTCAAGACCAAGCCTCATAGGAATGGTTTCTACAAAACTACAGAAAGCGTATGCAACGCCACCAGCAGAGTGGACATTGCTAACACTATGGCAAATAGATTTAGGCTTTCCCGGGATAAAAGAGTAGCGAAGTCTTTAGCAATTATTGTCTGTGTGTTTGGTTTGTGTTGGGCTCCATATACACTTCTGATGATCATCAGAGCAGCTTGCCATGGGCACTGTGTGCAGTATTCACTGTATGAGACTTCATTTTGGCTTCTGTGGGTGAATTCAGCCATCAACCCTGTTCTATACCCACTGTGTCACATGAGCTTTAGGAAAGCCTTTATAAAACTCCTGTGTCCAGGAAAAGCCAAAATTCATCCTCATATTTTTATGTGAAAAAAATAAAGCGTGAAGGCTGACAATTAGTACATCTTGCTTTCAGTGGGAGCATAAACTGGCTAATATTCACCTGCAAGTATTAAGTGCAATGTGCACTGGGTAGTTTATGCAATACTGATAAGTAGGTACAAGTGTAGATACTTATGAATGCATAGAAATACAGTCATCCATGTAGCTGGAGAAATCACAGCAATGAAAAGAAAGGTAATTTCTCAAAGCTCTTTGGGAAATTATGCCAACAGTGTATTTTCTGGTAATGGTGCACTAGCATTAAAGTGCTGAAAAAGGAATACAACATTCATGGCCAATAATTAAGAGTTCAGGCTCTCTCACTTTTAATAACTGTAAATATTGCTGGTAAGGAATTTCCTAAAGTGTTAACCTTGGACTTGTTATATTTTACCCTCAAACCCACTCTAAGACACCAAGGGTCTCAGCTGTTAAGTGTAGTATGCTTTTTCCCCCCCACTTAGTGGCAAGCCAGACAAGATCATGACCAATGCAAAAAACTAAATACTGGTGTCCAGCAAAAGCATGGGACAAGAGGCACCAGAACAGTCAGGTTACCAGAGAAGCTGAGCAATTGTAGCAGGTAAGGGAGCACTGATTTGAGTGGAAAAGGTGACTGAGAAGTAAGAGAGTAGAATTTTTAGTAGAACTAAGTTCAGGGACAGGAATATAAAAGGGTTTCGAGCTTTGTGATAGGAGATATGAGAATGGAGAGTTTATACACTGGAGGAGTTTCACCATGAGTTTCCTCCACCAGCTATGACTTCCTGCCCCCTGCCAGGATCCTGCATGGGCAGGAATCTACTCAAGTCAAACCTCTATTCCTTACAGGACTGACAGGTATTACTCTTCTATCTTTTGCTGTAAGTATAGAATAACCATAATTAGTCTATGAGATCTATGACAGACATATCTTGCTATAGACAGAGCTTTAGGTAAACTTCCCTTGGAGTAATTTTTAAAACATTTCCAATTAGACTTTTACTAGTTCTGGCTAGTTCTGAAAAGAAAAAAAAAAAAATGTTGTTTTCCCCTACCCCACCCATTGGATCTATCCATCCATCAAGTCATCGGTGGTCAAAAAACCCAAAGTATTACTTGAAGTGTTTAGACATTTTCCGAAGTCATGCATCATGAATAGCATGACTCAAAAAAGTCAGTTAAAATTTACAGCCTTACTATTGGCCACGAGTGTGAAAAACAAGAACGTAAATAACTACATACTGTTTCTGCCATTCTGCCTCTGCCACAAGAGAAGCTCACAAAGCTAGATCCTGAGTTTTGACTAGATTTGTCCCACAAGAGGTATCGATTTGAACATCACGAGTGGTACAAGTTTGTTTCCACCATCATCAGCATTTTCTACATAGCTTAACAGACGCCTTCCTTTGCAGACAAGAATGATAGTTATTGAACAGCCATAGTTGCCCATTGCCACAGCCAAAACGCGTGTTAGTACAGTTGATCTTAAAGTTTACAGACAGTATTTTGAAATTACTTACTTTGTAAACTTTCAATAAAAGTAATTAAGAACTGTGGAAGAGTCATAACTTTGTAGTCTTAACAAGTGGTACATGGGGAAAAAGCACTAGCCTACAACATTTGGGTAACTGCAGTTGAAACCGCAAAACCATTATTCAAAGACAATTCCTAAGTTACAAGGACTGACCTTGAGGATTAACCAAACACGGTTACCAAATACTGTAAGCTAGGAGGGCATATCCTTACTATATGAATGTATCTACATGAACATGATCATCATGTTCTGCTATGGATGTTTTATAACAACACAATCAGCTTAACGGTTCTCTTAAGAGGAACAGTGTCAACAGATACAGAGCAACATTAAGGTTTTTGAATAGCATTAATTATACCACTGGGCAAGTAAAGCCATTAGATTCTCCCCATTCCTCCTCCTCTCCAAGCCAAACTTATACATCAGTAGATCAAGGATCTAATTGTTGTCTACTCCATAATTCTTGTTTCGTATTTGGATCGTATTTGCCTTTTTCAGAAAACAGGTAGCACTAAATTATTGGACACTCCCACCAAGGTCTCATTCACTATCCAATCAAGCCAGGACAATTTTCACAACAGTGGTCAACACAAGGAGTAAGGAAGTTCAATCACTTAGCTTTAGAACATTACATTCAGTTAAGGTAAAACAGACATTTAAAAGTTTTTAGCAACTGGCATTAACCTACAGACTAGACCAGTCTTCACAGGATTTGCCATTAGCAATTGCTCTACTGCTCAATTTCCTACAGCTTTGTCATTTAATTGCTACTCATCTCTAGCACAGACCTAGAATCCAGTAGGATTCTCCACCACTCTCTCAAGATATGTCATAAAAGCATTCTGAAATGTGAACACACACCATCTCATCATCATTTGGAAAAATACTGGTTTTGAATGATAAAATTCTACATTAGAAATGCTAGCAGCTCCCAGCTTGTCCAGGTTAACTATGCCTTGATTTTTCTCGCCCTACAAAACAGAAATTCCTTTGCTTTTATCAGAAGGTTCAACATGAGCACTGGGCTCAACAGTGGGCTCTGAAGAGACATGAAACAACAGGTGTTAAGAGCAACTTTATTGTTTCACTGGTGCAAAATCATGATACTGAATAAACTTGTGTAATGCATTTTCCCCTAAATTTACAGTAATGAAGGTTATACATATCTATATAGATTGCAATTTCTCTATTTTTATACTATTTGGAACAAAATTATCTTGATAAATATGCCCTGTGCACAGTACTGGCCCTCACTGAATGTCACAGAGCCTTAATATGCAAAATATAACTTCTGTTTTTGAACATGGTACTTTAAAACTCTCCAAACATGCATTAATATATTCTAGTTTTTAGGGAAAAATATTACACTTAGTCTTAACTTGCATTAAAAGAAAAGCACAAGCAGAATCTGACATACAATAATCCCAAAAATCTGATGCTCTGTAAGGATCAGACACAGTTTCAGATGACAGTCACTGCCAGTTTAGAACTCTAGTGCTACAGAAGCAACAGTGAACAGACAGAAGAGAAATCAGAACCGGAAGAGCCCTACCATGTCACGTGGATTTCAAAGAAAGTTTCAGCCATGCTAACTGATGAAACCTGTAGTTGCTGGTCCAACCTTTCAAATTTGTTAGAGCACTCAACACAAGTGTTTGAAGTGCCAGACTGAACACATGAATGTTAACTTGACATTTCTGAAAGGCACAACCTATGAATCTATCTTAAAAAAAACATACGGTATGTAAATGAGAAGAAATAAGTACAGTGTGTATCTCCCTAAAGAACAAGACCTTCATAAATTGGCCCCTCAGATTCTGGTGATTCCCTCCTCAGACGCAAGTGCTCCAGTGTGTTGTGAAAGTGTTTGTTAATTTGTTCTGTTTCTTCAGTAGACTCAAGGTTTGGGAGATCTTCTCTTATCTTCTGTATAAGCTGATTCAAAACCTGAATTGTCACCTACAGGAGAACGTAAACAGAACAGAAGTCATCAACAAGACCTGAGTATAAGTGTGTAGACATTAGTTTTAACAAGCTTGTCTCTAAACTATTGGTATTTGGACAGTTCTTAGAAATATTGATAAGACTATATGACAAACTGTTGGAGACTGCCTTCTTTTGCTCCTCAGAGGACCATTCTGATTTCAGAGTTTTGTGGAAATTCCCCCATCCCAGCAAATGTGAAGAACTTCTGAAGTCATTAACTTGATAGCTTTGTAATTTTTACCACAGCATTTCTCTCCAGTTTATTCAACACAAATTTAAAAAGCTTTAAATAAATAAAGCACATAATCAGATTGTCTATGCACTCTAACATAATCTGTCTCTTGTAGAACTCAGTCAGGATGGTAATAYCAGATTTAAAGTTATTCTTAGTGACCAAGCCATCACCTAGGAAAGTACRGCTGTCTGTGGTGTTAAGTCCGGCACTACACTGAACACCACAGCACAAAATGCACTGCAGACCACCACTGTATCCAGAGACTATTTCTACATCTGCCAAGTGCTTTGAAATTCAAAGTTTTATTTTCATCTCCATCAGATACAGTATCTCCTATACTAGAGCACTACTATAGTGGGAAGCCAGTTCAGTTGCTGGAAAGTCAGCAAATCCCTAAAATCTCTTTAGACATTCTCTCAGAACTACAGGGTATTCATTAACATCTGCTCTTGATCAAACGATGACATCAGATGGGATGCTGATCTCTACTTGACCAAGCAGCTTTTTCAAACTGGGTAAGTTTACTAGTTACCTGCTAACAGAAAATGTATGAGGTAATTATTTCAGATTTCAGATGCAGAATTTAAGCTGGAACATGAGATGTCATATCTGTTTCTTGAAATTAAAGCTTACACCAACCATTTGTGGCACACTCAGCAGTGACCTTGAACAGCTGTAAGAATTTCTTTCCCTTATGTACATACTAAGTTAGGTACCTCTAAAGTTAAATGAGAAAGTACTGATTCTAAGTCCTAGTAAGTTTTGATCTAATAATATTTCAGGTATCCAAGTTTTACAATATTTAAGTTCATAACTAAACTGCAAATGTTTGGTGTTTTCCCCCCACGTAAGAAGAATGAAATTTTATCCACAATTTTACTAGCATATCAAGAATTGACTACTCTGTTGTTATTACCAGAACTTGGTGCCTCTCGTGAGAGGCTACAGAGAAGTTGAAGAGACATGATTTGGGGTATAAGTGTGAATGAAGAGCTTAAAGAAATGCTCTTTAAAAAATATGCAATAGAGAGAATGCATTTCCACTCACCGCCTCATTTTCCTTTTCATAAAAATAGATATATCTATTCAGAATTTCTATGAAAAGTTGGACTTGCAGAGAAGGGTCCATGCACTGATTTGCTATCTTCAGAGCCTTTTTTAGGCATTCCATCACTCTTTTTCCTCCATGAAGCTAGAAAGAAAAAAAACAAAAGTTACAAGAAATAAAAGAACCTTAGGGAGCTCCAGTATCTCTTACCTTGGGCACATATATGGCATGTCCTGGTGGTCTACCACAGAAACACAAAACTACACAAACTGTGCAGAACAAGCTGTCATTGAAAGCTTACCTTGCCTGACTGCCACCAATTTTAAGTTTTGTTAAATCAAGCAATAACACGAACAGTTGTTGAAAGCCTTCAATTATGAGATCAATGAACTCAATTTTGTAATATGTACACTAATGCATACTTTGACAAACAGATTTCAAACACTGCTCTTTATAATTACAACAGCTTATGTGACAAGCCCTGAAGAACACTTTTTTTTACCTTTAACTTCAACAACTTTTATCTTTAATTTGGAAGTTTAGTAGTTCACGTGCAAACACAGCTACTATAATAAACACATGCAAAATGCAGACTGTACTTTGACAGCCAGTCTTAAACTAGTTGACACTCAAAAGCTTGCATAGTACTTCCACCCTTAAATTTGAGTTTTCTCCATTTTTGTATTTATGCAGCTTATATGAAGCTTCTAAATCTCACTGCAGTGTATTAAATACATTCCAACCAAATCTACATCACTAAGTGATATATCTACTTTAGAGGTAAGTGCCTTCAGCAGACAGACAGAACTATGTTACTGAGGTAGTTTGTGTTATGCTGCTGTCGCTTTATTCTTACCTCCTCTCCATTCTTGTCAGTATTTCGACCAGACCAAAATAGATGGGCACAAGTGCTCACAGCCCGGCATTGGTCTGGTTTCTTAAGGAGCTTAGAGGCCGCCAGTGCACACTGAGTCCTCAAAGGCTCATGGTTCTCCTCACTGAAGCACTTCATCCTCTCAAATGTCCCAATTATCAAGGTGATTGCAGCCAGCTGTGCCTTTGAATCACTGATTTCATCTTCATATARAGAGAAGGCCTAGTCAAGGGAGAAAGCAAGACTCTTAATCACTGCTTTAGAACACATCAGAAAAAAACTGAAGTCTCCTGCCATGTCACTAGCAGGTGTAAGTGTCCAGTTTTATATTTGTTAAAAGCTTCAGGCAGGAAAAAAAGATCTTTCATTGAGAGTGTCAAAATCAAGTTAAATCCACAGACTGGAAATAAGTCTTGCAAGAAATACTTCTTACTTAAGTGGTCATAGTAAACAAATGTGATCCTACATATAATCTGAAGATTGAGTTTTTTCCTCATTTCAAGCATCTGTTCAAATATGGAACTTCAGTAGCAGAAATAGTCCCTGAAGAGGATTGGTTCTTTGAAACACACAAAACAGTAGAGCAGAAGTTGAGTGGTAGGTCAGTGACCACAGAGTAGGTAAGAAAAGTGTCTGCACTGCTGCTATGTGGATGAAGAGCCTTGAGAGAACACAAGACAAAATCTTGAACCATATCTCTAATAGAAGATACATAATTGTCATGCTGCTCTCATCTTCAGAATTGTGCTACAATGGCAACTGACACAAGACAGTGAGGACAGGCTGAGGTTATCAGCGACTTAGTTTAAGAATGTGCATTAGTAGCAGTATTAGAGGAAGGATTAGGACAAAGCTTGCAACGTGGATAACATTAAATACATTGGTTCTTTATCTGATGGGGAGGATGGGAAGGTTTTTGCAACAAGTAATGCTTAAGACCAAGTAACAGGTTTAAGTGGATTTTCAGAGTAGTTTATAATAGGTTTCAATACAAGGATTTTAATTAGCAAAGCCCAGCATGGCAGTTGTGAACACTGCAAATTTTAGAGAACTTCCAAAGAGTGCGTGTGGTCAGGGTAATACCAGCTAGATAACAGGAGCTGGGAGACAGTCTCAGAAGCAGTGAAGGAGCATTTTATCTTGAAAAAGCTACACTCCTCCAGTGAACCAACTATGCGAGCAGGAGGCAGCACTGCAACATGCCACATGTTGTCAGACTGAGTATTCAAATCAGTAGCAATGGAGCTTAATTCCACAGCAGCCTGGGAAGCAAGAATGAAGATGAGGAGTTTCTACCTAGTAGCATTAGCTGTTAATCATTTCAGATGTTTTAATCACACTGGATGGTTCAATGTTCAGGAAGCCAAATTTAAGGTAGCACAGGACAGTGACTGTAATAGTTGGATACTCACCTGGGACATGAATTCATACGCCACAGTTTCATGATTCTCAAAGCCAATCTCTCCTGCAGCCAGTGCTCCTTGCAGGAAGAGACGGAGAGGCAGCTCTGCCAGTTCTGCTTTGATCAGAGCACTGATGGTCTGATGAGCAAATGAGAAGATCTTCTGGCACTTCTTTTCCCATTTGTCATCCTAGGGAAGTGAAACAAGTCAGAGCTTGAACAAGACTACTGCTATAAGGAAAAGAGAATCTAAATTGTAATAAGATCTGTTAAGTGCTCCAGTCTGTTGTCTTCTGCATGCCCCTCCAGCCATTTATTTACTCAGGTAGTAGTGAGTGCCCTAGCAGTACTGTGTTGACCTCAGTGGGTCTTCACAAAGTATTTCTTCCATTTACAAGAAGTTCACACCCATTTTTCCTACCAGCTCATAGAAACCTTCCTCAGAAGTCTACACTGAATTGCAGTTACCACAGCTATGCTTAGGACATAACTGAGCAAAAGCCTAATTAGCTAAGTGGAGAAAAATTCTGTTCAGTCTGGAGCATCAATCAGAAGTGGAAGAGAATTTTAACACATTCATTTTGAGGAGTGTTTTAACAAACAGCATTTTAACTTATTTCCCCACAATATATYCCCCACGATAAGGGAAAATACATGTTTAAGCTATCTCAATCAGAAAGCATTAAAGGGCCAAAATGGATCAGTGATTGTTTTAGTGTGCACTTTTGCAACTACCGTGTAAGTTAACCTACAAAGAAGCACTTGCTTTTAGAAACATTAAAATAGCATAGCTACAGATTTAGAAGTTGATGAATTTCAATAYCCAGATTTAAATCAGTTTCATGCCATCACTTGCAGTGTCCTAGTTCTCTGGCCTCCATGTAAACCACCCATAATCAGTCACCTTCATGAATAAACACAAATAGCCAATTTCTGCTTCACCATTCCTCAAGTGCTGGGTAATTTAATATGAATTGATAAAAATCCTCCTTAAATTAGAAAGCATTCACACCTCAAGTAAAAATCTGCCACAAGCAGAAAAAAAAACCCACAACCCTAGCATTCTGTATCAAATCTTAGCATACTGTAGCCAGACAAAACGTATTTTTAAGAAAGCCCAAAAGAAGCAAGTATACAAGAGTTACTAGAGGTCAACTTACCACTTTGGAGTTCTCTTTGTAGCGAAAAGCAAGCTGGTATGCAGCAAAAACCAATGGTGGCAGTGTAAAACGAATACGTTGGTTCCCACCTGCACCAAAGTGTTTCCGGGCAGTGTTTAGGATCTAAAACAGAAGCACTGTAAGCTTAGAGAATTCTTGAAAGAGGTGTGTTGTTTGCATTTATAACTTAATCTGCACTCTATGGAACAAGAGCATCAGAAAGACATGGTGTTAACATCAGATAAACTACAGTATTTTGGGGGGACTACACACAAGTTGCTTTACTTGAATTAAATTTGTGCAGTCTCTGTAGCTTTTTATGTGGTATCTGCCCAAACTTTTCCTACAGCTGCTTAATAACTGTTGGGCAACACTTGTTGTACTACAYTAACTGCAGATACATTTTGGATTGTGCAGCGAGATGGAAGTTGCCTGAGCTTCCATTTAATAATGACATCAGATCCATTGAGTTGAGGACAGAACGTAAGCTACAAAAGGGACTATTCTTTCTTACAGTAGCCTGTAAGAAAGTAAGAGAGAGAAACCAAGTTTCATTAAACTAAACATGTAAGTCAGTAAGGCTTCTCATATTCTGAGAGAAAGACTATAGTGCCACATTCTAGTAGCCACACCTACAACTTTTGCCATTTTTCCCTGTTTTTAGTTTTTCATTATGCTCATTAATGACAGCTTCTTTTATTGCCTTTCTCAGTTTTGAGCACAAGCTGCACACACAATATGAACGTGATACTTTTCTGCCTATCACCCTTGTTCTAAACCTGTGGAGAGGTACTAAGGAGCTCTACTTGTTTGTACTGTTAGCTTCTCCCCTTATTTTGGGATTATTTCTATTTATCAATATAGTCAGTCATGTATTCTCATAACCAGAATTCTCAGGAATAGCAACAACTCCAGGTATCAGAAGGGAAATTAATCAATCTGTTCCAAGCAAGCTAAACATTACATTACATTTGTTGTTTGTAATAACCTGACTCCCTTTCAAAGAGGACAAAACTCAGATATGCCATATTTTACACTAAATTTTACATTTTCTACTAGAGATCAGAGTTTAAAAGTCGGGTTTTTTTGTTTAAGTGTCAAGAACAAAGATGTCTAGTTACTACAGCCAGGTATTACCTTGCTTTCTGGTCATTGCAGTCCCATTGCCACTTTGAAACAAGCACTAGAAGTGAAGCTCAGTGTCCAACCCTACATACATTTTTAGATTACATCTAGAATTCATGTAAATAACATGAATAAATAGAAATCTGTCATCAGCCATTATATACTGCATTAGCCACTTCGGCTTATAGCGCACTAAAGTGTTTGAATTTGCATTTCAGATCTCTTCCATACAGAATGCATAATTTAAAGTGAGATACTGTGAAAGAGCTGTGAAAATCCCATAGTCTCTGTTTGATACAAGCATTTGTGATGCTCATCAAGAAGCTATTAAGCATTTTTACTAAAAGGTGTAAAGTAGCTTACAGAATTCTATCCAAAAGGTAATTTGACAAGTCCTATGATGTCATTTAAAGGTGGTCAATCTGATTAAAGCTAAATAATGCTAGATGAGAAAGAAGACAGCCTGACGTTCAGAAGCTTTGCAAAAACAGCTTCAACATCTCTAGCTATGCAAAGTCTTTTGGGGTAAAAATACATCAACTCCCTTAGTGCCAGCACCCCTTTGAGGGAAGCTTTGTTCTCTATTAGCAAAAAACCCACCATAGTTATCTTGGCTTCTCCTATATGAATATGGTACTTACTAGCTGTAATCAACCCATATAGTTCTTGGAATGAATGAAGACCTGGTTGACCTTCCTGCCTTACTCCAGCAATATTCAGAAATAACGCAGTCAATGAAGAGCAGGTCCTGAAACACAGCTGTCTCCAATCCTTGTACAGGCCTTAAAGCTATGCTTCTCCCCATTACAGAAGTTGCAGCAAAGCTCTACATTTCAAGCAAGAAATTTTTATACAATATTTTAAACTTAAGCTAAATGAATGACAGTAATGTTATGCATAGCTTCTACTGGATTATGTTGGTTTATTCTCAACTGTTTATACAGTATGATATTGCTGCAACTTTAAAACAGAACCAGCAAATTGTATTTCAGGCACACTAACTGTAACTTCACAGTAGTCCCTATTCAGGCCTGAGCTCTGACTAGAGCTAACTCTAGCTGCTGCAATCTGTAACAGCATCCAACTTCAGCACATCATCTGCCACCTTCTCCAATGGATTTTGCATAGACAGAATATCTCCGTCCCTCTGCCCCAACACAYGCTTCTCAATATAGGGAGATCATTTAAACTTGAAATAAACTAAAGCCAGAAATAGCAGATTAACATCGGAGAGCTACATAAAGCTTTGATGGATCAACTCAAATTGTTACGAGTAACATAATGCACAAGTTTCAAGGTCGTATCAAATCTGCTATTAAGGATGGATCAAGCAAAGAGGAAAAACATTTGTAACCACTAAGCAGTAGTATACTACATGCTATATGAAGACCATACACTTACACTAATTAAAATCCCTGAGGCCAAACATATTAGCTGTATTTTCTGAGCTTTGTTGTGTATTTTGATACCAAGAGAATGCAAACAGCACAGAGCTCCAAATTTCGCTTGCTGCTTTTTATGATTATATGAAGTTGTCAGAATGTTAATTAAGAGTTACCACAAACTAATATAGTTGCATCCAAACTGCCACCTCATGGGACGGAAAGTTTAAATCCACAAATGCTTTTAAGTTCTCACTTGCTTTTTCCAAATAAACAACATCTTGTACTACCATCAAAGGTSTCATACATGTTTTCTACTGAGTTTGTAGTGCCAGAGCAGTGATGCCCCAGCTGCCAGCTACACTAAATTCTTGTATAGTAAATAATGCAAGAACTGACAGTTCAGAGAGCACAAGCATTCAGAAGCACCGATCGCCATACCAGATACTGTTGGTCAGGGTCATCTGAACGCAAAAGATGAATAAATCTTCCCACAAGACTCTGCTCATCAGCAAAGTCCTCAGGGTCAGGATCTTCAGCAGGCTGATCCGGTTGATCCTGGATCAGTGTGGATACCAAATTCATGATAGCATCAACCTGTTAAAGGCAATATAAGCTCTGTTTAAACCAGAGTTGTCTATAAGCATAAGTTGACAGCAACTGGGAACATCTTTACAGCCAAAGCACTAAGAAAGTCTACTAGTTGGTGATGCTTTAGGACATATTTGCCTTAGTCCCTGAAGAAGGGTCCTTCTTAGCACAAGTGGGACAGCACAGCAGTACAGAGGAAATTCAGATTCCAAAAGTACTATCCAGCGTTCTTTAGGTAATAGGCTTAGTTTTAAGGGGATTCAGGGCCTTTGTTCAAACCTAACAGAAGTAGTCGCTAGGAGGAGGGTAGGTAAGATGTGCAAAGATAAGATATTAAGAACATGGGTGGAAGAATTATCAAGTGGGATAAAGCCTGCGCTACTGCGATGGGGAGGTGGGGGCATGAAGGCTAGGAAACAAAGCATGCCCTGCATGAAGTCACTTAGTATGTGTTTTCAAGTCTTCAAACAGTAGTTTAAATACCTAGAATTTCAAGTTAACTTATGTCATACCTGTTCTTGGGACACAATTTCTGTGTTGTAATCCAATACATTGCTAAGCACATAACAACTCATGCTCTTCCTGGACTCGTAATCAAAGTATTCAAAGAGTGGGTGAAAATGTTTTAGTTTCAGAACTGTCAGGATATTGTTGTAAGTATCAACAGGGATTTTCAAAAGTCTAGTCAGCTCCTTTGAAACAGCACTGCTTGTTGCAATACTAAAAGAAAATATATGCAAAAAACACAATCAATAGGTCACATGTATAGACAGATTTAAAGTCTGCCTCAATACCAATTCTGATGTATACCACAACATCTAAGCAACTTGCYGCTACAGAGATAGGAAATAAAGTATCAAAACAAGTCATATCTTGCTCTTTAGGATATACAGTGCAAACTGCACATTTTAAGTTGCTGATAGCAGAAGCAGAGACTGCGGCTGAAAATTCAGCAAGAGGAGAACTCTAGAGTGCTGTAAGGGATGAATAGATAACAACTACACGCAGCTTGGCATACACATTGTGTAGCTGTATAGCTGCGCAGTAGGATTTATGCACAGGTGAGCAAGTCCAGGTTAGTCAGTAGTTTATCATGATCCTCTATAGCTTGGCCCAAAAGCAGTAATCTTACACATCCAAAGCATGTCTCTCTGCTATCTTGCCAAATGTGGTGAAATGCAGAAGTCAAGATTTTAGAGTGTTAATTGCCACTCCAGAGAGAATGCAAGAGACATTTACTTACTGTTCCAGATTAAGTTTATTGAATATTTCCACAGTTGTCTCCAACACCTTATCAACATAGTCAACACGGTCCGGGTAGCATTTCATAGCCAAGTTAATGAGAGAAACTTGCAAAGATACCACATCCTCTGAGGGCATGTCCTGGCGAGACTGAAATTTAAGACAGCGCTGAGTTGATAAAAAAAAAAAAACCCACACATAACTTTGCAAAAAAAGCCCCCCAAAACTGCATGCAAGAATACCCAGCATACCTGTATAACAGTAGCAACCTGCTGTGAAAAGATGTCAAACAGTTTGATATCTGCTGGGATACCAGGTCCATCTTCACGATGTGCAAATAAAGCTAACCTGGTAACAGATAAAGGAAAGCAGCTTGGTCAGCATAGTTTTTCCACTCCTCAGATACAGGCCAGAAAGAGATACTGGCAGAAAAAGCAAGTCCTTCAGGTATATTTGCAAGCTTTATTACAAGCAAAAAGGAAATTAATGGAAGTCAGAAGCCTTAAGAGCAACTGAGCCTGGTAAACATCAGTCCTGGAAAAGAGTGCTGACAGAGATGGCAAGATGAAGAAAGAGCAAGAAGGATGTTTCATAATCCATGTTCTTCAGCTAGCAGCAAGTGTTCTGTTCTTTCCAGCAGAGAAAGAGGTATAGAGTAGGCTGATGGAAGAGCAAATAYCCTGCATCCATTCAGTAATATTACTGAAGTTAGACATCCAGTAGCATTCTCTGCAAAACAGTCTCCAGAGAAAAAACAGAAGAAATATGTTGACTTAACTATGCTTTGTCTCCAAAGACAGACCAACATGTTTGGGACTTCCACTGTTTGCAAAGAGCAAAATACAAAGTAAATTTGAAGTGGAGAAGAATACTTTTTTGGGAAAAAAAACAAAGCAAGAGATTGCTATCCAGCAAGCACCCAAAAGATGTTGTAGAGCTATCTCTATCTGTAACAGGAGAAAATTATGCCAACCACCATTTCTGCAGAAATCAGATACAAGATAAGAAGAATCACTATAGGAAGGCTAGCACCTTACCAAAGCTGCAGCTTAAAAAGCTCAGCATTGCTATCTTTGCTTTCTAATCGTTAAGGAATTATTATATTCTGAATTAGACAAAGACCTACAAAAATATTTAGGAAAAGGCATCCAATTAAAATTTAAGTTATTTCTCAGAGGGTTTCTAAACTTTGATTCTGAATGAACTTTGGGTCTGAAACAAAGAGGTAAGAAAAGGTTGAGGTGCCAAAAAACTTCACTGCCAGGAAAAACAGACATTGAACCACTCTTATATTTCATTAGGATGGTAACAAGCAGACTTTCTAAAGCCAGGAACAATCACTGCCTTTTCTCAAAGGGACAAGGCAGCTTTTCTTGGCAACAGCTCAGAGGGTAAGGCCAGCATGCTACAAAGTATGATCAAGTTGCAGGCAGATGGCAGCATAATTAAAAGCTATGAATGGTTTAGTAAGGCAAGAAAGATCCCAAAGCAGCAAGACTATTTGCAGAAAGATTCCTTTAGCAGGAAAGCTGCATGGGAATACGAACTAAAGCTTCACAAGTTTCRTCAGCAGTCACTGATGTTCAGTTTCAATTATCCTATGCCAGCTGAAATAAAGATGAGAAATGCCAACAGACACTACCTGTATGGGGCAGATTCACATCTTAACTACACAATACTRAAATGTATAACAATTGCTCCTAACAACTCCAATCCAAACACAAGAGCAACACCTTCCCTACACGCATGGATTCCAAGAACAGATCCACTCATATCCTCCAACACTTGCAGTAACATTACAGTCAAAAGCACAAGTTGCCATACTACAAAGAAGATAATCATCACACCACCACTGTTCTACCCTTGTCCTATAGTCAAATGAGAAGGCTCTGGAAGACACTATTAGTGGCCCAACAAAACACGGTAGCAATAAGCCTAGAAGGGCAGTGGGTTCACTGCTAGTCAGCTGCTTACTGTTGTTTGTAACGGTAAGAATAGAAAACTTACTGTGGAGGTAATACCAAAGCTGTTTAAGTCCTCTATGCAGGCATGACAGCAAAAGCTACATGAGGAAAGCCTTCTTGCAAGAATTACATTGCTACATACTATTGTAAGAACCTAGCAAAAGATCCTGTGACCTCTACTGAAAGTAGTCTCAAGACAGTCTCAGAAATTAGAYTGCTATAGGCAATGCTTCTTGGGATTTTGGGTTTTTGTGGGTTTTGTGGTTTTTATTTTAAAGCTAACAAAATTATGAAAAGTCTCAGCCACAGCAGCAAAGTGTAGGAAACCAATGAATTCCTGTGAACATCTCTGGATGAAGGCAGAGCTGCTTCTCTGCCAAATGCATAAATACTGAAAGATACTCCAGTAAGACTGAAGTCCTGAACAAATAGACCTGATGTAACCTGAAGAAAACAAACTACAGATTTGTTAAGTAAAAAATTCAAGATCCTAAGTTATACCAGTCATGCATAGTATACATGCGCCATCTCSAGGCATTAGAGAAGATAAAGAAACAAAGCCACAACAACCCTGTTCATTGCTGAATGCCAGTGTGACTCAAGATCCCTACGGTAACTGAAGTCCATACATTGGTATATGGACCAGATATACAAAGGTACATATGCTTGTGTGCAAATGCAAGGACAAGGCTTTTTTGAGGCTTCAAAAAGCCATGTAAGTGCACTTCCTTTCTGCAGTAAGACAGTACAGGTACCGACTGATAATCTGTGTTGTTTCCTTTCAGGATACAAATCAAAGCTTCAGTTCCGATTCCCAAAACACGCTTTTGGGAGAACAGGCAGGAAGCTAGTGGTAAACTGAGAATTAAGAAGGTAGTTCTATTCCCTACTAGGTCTTTTCTGAAGAGGCATGTGTTATGTTCTCTGATCAAAACTGCAAGGTAAAGTAACCTTGATACATGATTTAGCCATTAGGATCTTCAAGTTTTCAAGAGGTATCTATGACTGATATGGCTGTCAAAGCAGAACACTGCTGCCACTTTAGTTCAGAAACATGAAATTGGTCGATACTAAATGGGTTGTTTCCTGGCTTAATCTGTTTACAAGTTTTAATCAGTCCTTAAAGCAGGTTTCATTGGAAGCTGTAAAAGCAGAGACCAGAGAGCAGAAGCTATAGAAATAATATTCTTCACAGCCTTAATTACAGCTGATAGAAAGACACGGAAACAGTGAAGTTAAGTGACATGAAAAATTGAAAGCTTTTAAATGCTACAAGAATTATCATCTGCTTGTGCACAACACAAACTTAATTTTGAGCCAATTTCCACCCCCTTGGTCACTCACCTGTCAATTAAAGCAATAATTATATTTTTCACATTCACATTTTGGTGCAGCTCAGCACAGGCTCTGAGAAATGGGTTCAGGGTTTGGAGGTGAAATTCATCTGGGAAAACCTGAAGTTTTAGATCAATAGTCATCAAGTTATAAACTGAATTTGCCCATTGTTACACAGCAGTAAAATGCAACAGAGTAATTCTAAAGCAGATAGCCACATAGTAAATATGGTCTGGCCTATGAATACTTTAGGGTTCCCCAAGCTGACCTTGACTGGGTAAATGCATGAAGCAAGAGATGAAAGACAAACGGGTAACCTGAGGGCCCAGCTATCTATTACAATTCATACTGCAGCCACTGCTGCTCAGATGCTTACAAGCTTCTGCAACAGAAGGAGCACAAAATGGATTCATCTCCACTCTGCCAATCTGGTAAAAAAATATGGGACAAGCCACCATGTAAGAGTCCCAGCGAGGAAGTTTTCCAGTCCATGAGGAAGAGGTGAAAGCAGCCTGAATCTGACTAAAAGTATAGGAGTAAGTGTCCCTGTGTCCCATCACTGCAACTGAATTTAAGCAGCTCACCTGTATGATGCACTCCATGAGGTACTCCTGAGCTAAAGCATCTCTACAGTTTACAACTTGCTCCAATATTCCAGGCAGAACAATCTGGAATAGGAAAAAAAGTCTTGCAGTGATTTTACAATTACTTTCTACGTTTATATTCACACATACGCATTTAATCCAAGCAGAGCAGTATTTCTAACACTTCCCAGCTTATTCTTTACATAAAGGCTTCCTGATAAACAGTCCCAGTTTTCAGCAGTTCCATCCTTCAGAGAAAAAAATTTACTCGTCTCAGACATCTGTCCCTTTCATACATTATACAACCTACAAGCTTTGATTTATTAAGTCAGTGCTACCAGCTTTGCTAGCACATATCACTACTCAGGGTCTCAGCAGTACCGCTCAAAATCGTTTTCAGCAGCTATATGGTAGAACTTACAAGGGACAGACTTCTAAATAATATATTTGCTTGACTATCATTTCATGCAATAACAGTTCTCTTGAATGCTTTGGGAAGCATAGCTTCATTTAACTTGTAAAGTCTGTCACAGAACACATCCCTTAAACCAACTCATTATTCTGTAAGTAAAATGGGAATCAGGAAGGAAAGTTTTAAAATTTGTCAACATTACACACGAGCTTATAGGAAAAATGCATGAGTCATCCTTAGCCTCACAACACATTATACAGCTTCATTAGCATTCAGAACTTTTCCTCAGGTGAAGAGTTTGAGAAGCACCAGGATTACTGAACTTTTAGCATAGCTGTAACACTTCAAGCTGCTCATCTGAAAGTCCAAACTAGTTTCGTTTGGAAAAAGTAACAGAAGTCAGAAAGGATGGACAGACATCCCACCTGCTTATATCGCTCCACATTAACACCTTCCAACTGACTGAGGCGAACCAGGTTTGTTCCTACTAGGATTCTCAGTTCCTGCCTTTCTCGCTCCCTTTTCTCTCTGTCCCGACTATGGCCCTGGTGTTGCATTCGCACCCAAAGTTTGTTCATCTCAGCAAAGTTCAGCAGTACAAAATCCATCGAATCACTGATGTCTCCAGTGGTTTCTTCACTGCAATTGAGAACAGGTTAGGAACAGGAAAAGCTTGTCAGAGGTATTCATCCTTCCATCCACTGGTGAACATCCAATTTTTAAGAAGGTAGGAGGGTGGGGAAGTGTGTGGTGGCATAACTGGGTTCATAAGCAAGGTTCGTATCCTCACTTGTGAGAAACCTTAGTTCTGGAAGAGAATTCTTAATGGACAAAACACCTGTCAAGTTTATAGAGTTCTAACATATCTACTTCTCTTAAACCTGAAGAAAGTCATACAGGAAATTTAAATATGTTCTGTTAAAACTAATAATTTTTTAAAGTTATAGCCCATCTTTCTTACTCTGCTTGCTCGCCTTCATCTGGTAAGATATTCCTGGTACACTGCAGGAGATAGTTTCTAAGAAAGAGGCCTCTAAGAGGATGCTGTACTCCACGGCACATCTCCACCAGGTCTTTCAAAATATCTTTCCTGGACTGTGGAAATGACTTGACATAGACAACACCTACTGTTATCAGGAGGTACC
The DNA here is from genome assembly GCA_035582835.1 of Phoebastria nigripes. NCBI lineage: Eukaryota > Metazoa > Chordata > Aves > Procellariiformes > Diomedeidae > Phoebastria > Phoebastria nigripes. The sequence goes on along the minus strand of JAYKAV010001000.1, from coordinate 4,030,535 downwards.
TGCAAAAGGCACAGAATCAAACAATAAATTGTAAAGTAACAATATCACACTTAAAGGCAACAGTTCCTTTCTTCCATCCTGGCAGTATTACCAAAGCAAGAAAGCAATAAAATATCATCTAGGTCCCATAATTTTGGATATTTAGTCAGCTTTCAACTCCCTATTCTCCTCTGCTATAGAGCACAGCAAGTCTGAACAGCCACTTGACCTCATTACAATGCTTTATACATTGAATGTGTAAATGCTTAGCATGCCATCAAGTTCTGAATGCTCTCAGACTAGCTTGTCTGTACTTCCAGCACCCCACTAAGCTGGAAAACAGCTCTGGCACATATAGATAAGTAATCTATTACGGTGAAGCAGTTAAGCCTCTTTCACACTGTAGTCTAGCAGGATAGGTGTTATGCTCTTCGGAAATCCCCAGGCCTGTACTCATTCCTTCAGCATCTCTATATTAAGCAACAGGTAGAAGGAACATGCAAGATGCAAAGGACTGGTGCTCCAGTATACTTGGACCCCCCCTTCAGCTTAAGAGAAAAAACATATAATGCTCAGAACCTTCACATATTCGGTTTAGAGGCCTCAACCGTCTCTGCACGCTTCTCTGCCTCATGCATGGATATGCACAGAAGCTCCATGAAAGTGTTCATAAGGGAGAACTAGAGTCTACATCAAGCAGGCAGGAAGACAACTCAAATGATTATGCAGAGGGGTAAAGACTTTGTGGTAGTCATTAGCCAAACTCCAGAAACTGCATGAGGATGCAGCCTGGTGTTTCCAAAGCCTCTTCCTGGCATGAACATAAGGTCAGGAATTAAAAACTGCAGTACCAAGCAAAATCTGAGTCTTAAGTCTGAATATCTAGAAGACCTACTCCAGCCCAATGGTCACATATTTAAAGATAAGCCTTCCAGTATCATCTCTRGCATGCTAACACATAGCCAAAAAAAACATATTCAGAAACACAAAGCTTTTAAGAATTAAGTTACAGAAATTTTCAGCTTCCTTCTCACGCTTCTTACTCTCCAAAGAGACAGATGGTTACAAAGCATCTACTGTGTGAGAGGATCTAAAGACCTAGATCCTCAGGCACAAGTTCATTAACAGATAATGGAAAAAGTTAATAAATGTGTAGTCAATCTCACTGATCAGAATGTGGTACTTGGTTAATCTTCCACTGACCAGCTCTTTACCCAAAAGCTAACTTTATTCCAAGATCAAAGTGCTTCCATCTTGGTCATGWGCAAAACCAACACACTGGCCGAAGGAACTGACCTTCTGCAGCTGCACACTTGGCCTAAATCTCAGAAGCCTCATAGCAATCCACTCTTAAGATATGCAGAAATACTATTCACCATTGCAAACTGAATTCTTGCTGTCAAGCAAGAATGCAGAGTCAATCATTATCTGAATCCAGGGTCTGACAACTATTCACCAGTTCAAAAAAAAAAACCAAAAAACAAAAAACAAAAAACAAAACACCAAACACTAACATATACACACTTACAGTCTTGGAATAATATTTCCAGCATACTGTACTAGCTCATAAAGGTCTGCCACTTTCCTTCCTTTAGCAAATTCATCTGTCAGGTAGACTTCCAAGTAGTGTAACTCATCAGAAATTGCCATGTCTTTTTCTCATAGTTAAGGATTTTAAGTTAGAATGTCTAAAGATTTAAATAGTAATTTGCTCATTCACACCAAGGAGGAAAGATGCTATACCAAATACAATCATGCCCAAGTAGGTAGTACTTCTGAAACAATAATCACTATTGGGATAAATGTGCAAAATTAACCCCAAGCCTTCAATTGACATTTTTAGCATATTAGAAAAGGGAARAAAACCCCTAAATCAAAATAGCAAGCAAATGAATGTGATTGACCAGAGTATCTAAAGTAAAGGCATACTATGTGTCACAGAAGAATATCACCCACACACGGAGAAAGTAGTATTTGAATATATTCACATTCTATTCTCAAGTCTCATGAAAAGGCTCCCCTTCTTCAGATACCACAGTATGCACAAGTAAATACATCGAGGCACTGACTTATGGTTAGAAGCTAAGATAATAACAAAGGGCAATAAATAAGTTGGKTTTACAGATTTTGGGGTAGCACACTGCAAGCAGAGTTGTTTTACAGAGCTGATATTTTTATAGAACTAGACTCCTGAAACCTCCCAAAGGAAGATATGAAAGACATTAAAGACCTACTTTATACCAAAGGAAAAAGGTGAACTTACACAGTGAGCATATAAGTGTATATTCTCCTACAATATACCCAGATAACTAAATACTGAGGAGAAAAGTGCTAGTAAATATCTGAGACTGATGAGATGCCATTGTACCAAAAAAAGCAGATGAACATTTCATTCCAAATTCAGCATTTCAGCTATTCATTTCCTCTTCAAAGGATACAGAGCTCATAATAGCTCTTTGGAGATAACATAGAAGTCCGCAGCTCACCAAGCATGTTGGAAGCATGTTTCAGAGCATCCATGAGCTTGTTTTTGTCCTTTAGAGGAAGAAAGAGAGAATAGTCTGTAAGAAATAATACCAGGCAACTGCAGTATTTTAGAAAGCTACACTTTTAGCTTTTTAAAAAAGCATGCAAAGATTAAGTAAACATCAGGAAAGYGATAATTCTAATTAAATCAAATGATTTAATATCTAGCTTGTACTATGTTGTCCATCCTAATTAAGTGGAACATTACACCTGAAGGTGCTAAGACAACGTATCCGAAGACAGAGCTACAGTAACAAATTATAATACTAATGGTACAAAAACAAAAAGAAAATTTTGCTTATGTAGAAACCTCCACCCACCACTCAGATTCTATCCAGCAAGCAAAACAGAACRGATTCCCCCCCTAGTCTGGTCTGTTGTTTTGCTCAGATCTCATGAAGAAACCTCTAGCAGGCAGAGGATATGCACTGCCAGCAGACCACTGTTAGAATTAGATTCCTCTTCCCCTACTTCTCACCCAAGAACAACACCTTACTGAAAGCCACAGTTTATCAGGCTGCATATAACTTACACTTATGATGCATATAATCACCTGGCATCACGGGATACAAGACAAACTTCTAATCTACCACCTATACATACTTGTTCAACCCATCATAAGAAGCAGCATTAAGTTTTGGGGGAGAACGGAAGGAATTGCTACTGTGTTCCACTTAGTATACTGTCACTCAGTCACAGATAGCAGTGAAAAGCTCAGCTGCAGCTACTTCAAAGATTTCAAAAGCATTCCACAGAGTATAAAACTGGAAGAGGTGTTACCTTCCGTGCTACTGTCATCTGGCTGCAAACAAAATTAGCTTGGCTAACGACGTGAAAATACATGGGAATATTTAAGTTTTCATTGCAACTTTAAGCAGTTTCTCCAAATAAAAATAGGCAAAAGCTGAACATGATGACATCATCTGCCTGCATTGGCTACAACTTCAAGATAAAGATCTCGGCACAACCCTAGCCAATRGTGTTTTCCAGTCACAGAAGAATTCATGCATCGGTCTACAATTAATCACTACAAAACTTATCCTATGCAGCAGGTAATTCATTATTAGCCTCACAGTCTGTGGTTCATGCCAAGAAAAGACTACACAGAAAAAACAAGAGTATGTTGAACATAAGCAAGAATAGTTTCTCATCATATAGTTCCATACAAAAATGAATTTGAGCAATAACCTTCTGATGTCAAACGGCAGGCTTATTCTCAGTTTAGGTTTACTTAAATGCAAACACATAAATTATAAAGRTGCAYCTTTATAATTTATCTTGTCAAATACTGCAGCAAAATCAGGAAGACACATTCAAAGAATACTCAAGGCTCACTCTCACTGAGTAGCTGCCTCATTTATTTGCAAAGCCTCTGCCAGAAAGATGCATAAAGGGTTAATTTTGCTCACAGCACTAGAGATTAGTATTGATTTACTGTTTCACTCCTAGCAGACAAGAAGCTTAATTGCATTTTAAAGTCACATTCTTACCAAGCATCTCTTCATCTGGAAAGACTGCACCTTCACAGCCTGAATGGCTTCATCCAGGAGTTTTTCCTGTTCATCCTGAGGAGATTGCTGTGTTGTTGGCTGGAAGAAAAAAAAACAGAACTCAATTATTTTTATGAAGCTGTTTATGACTTGATTCAAACTGGGTTCCTGTAGTTTAGAACACAGTGCAAGTGAAAATGCGGTGTGACCACTCAAGAGTTGTCAGAAATAGCTGTGTGATATTTAAGGGAGAAAGTTCCCAGTACTCTGCAAAAACCTGCGGGCAGGGAGGAGATAGGTTATGGGTAGCCTGTGAGCACTTCCTGGGAATGCAAAGCCATGGGGACAGAACAGGGTCAACTTTTCCCTTTAATGTTTAGAGGTCAAGAATCCAGTGCAAGTATCTGGCAAGAAAAAGCTTCAAGAGAAGGCAAAGGTATCACTATGCCGAGACGAAGCATTGTTACTTCTTTTCACAGAGCTTCAAAGCAATGCCCAGACCGCACACACTGCAACTGTACAGATGCTTTCCTGTACTCACAAGTTGCAAGTTCTCAATTAACTGCTATGTGAGCCACACAACTCTATCAAGGACAAGTTTCAGATAAGCAAAGGATAAAGTACAGTTAGTCCCTTCCAGAAGGTAGAAATGACTTGCAGAAGGCAATTGAAAACTGAAGGGAATCAACAACTCTTCATGTCCTCTACTTGTCCCAGTGACCCTCTTCCTCTTATCTCTCCTCAAAGAGGCACATTCCAGGCCTTCAACTTTAACTTTCAATATCTTTCACCTTTCCAAGGATCATACTGCATTTTCTTATAACATTAATTAAATCCATTGCTTACAGCCTTAGATTTCCCCCCAACACTTCTATAATAGGCCTTCTCCTACTGCAGCTGCTCCCTGCCCTCTACCAGATTGATGAGATTAGTTTCTATGAGCATCTTTAAGTTATCCTCTAAGATGTCCAAATTTACTTAGATCAGAACCCCTAAGGCTCTCCCCACCTGCAACCAGCCTTCCTCCTAACACCTTACAAGGAAATACACCACCATTCACCTATTGTTTAGGCCCAGTCTTCAACATCTCATTAGAGCCTCCCAGTCTCTCCTAATCTTGCAGTTTGTTTTCAGATGGCCTCTCTGAAATATTGGCAGAGATAAAAGCACTGATGCTGTGTCCCAATTACATCTTCCCTAGTCTTGACAAATACCATGTACACAGTGATTTGCACAGCAGGTTCTCTGAGCCTGCAGCTTCAGTAATTTCTCAACTATTTATACTTGTTCCCCTCATCCACTGTGTTCAGAAGGTTCCTGGTCTCCTCTTTTTAACTAAATCTCAGTAACAAGCTAGCAGACAATGAATTACATCATCCTAATGTTCTTAAAAACAGTATCTTCAGTACCAACTCCTCCACACATTCCATGCTTGGAGTCCCCATAAGTATCTTTTGAGGAAAGATTTGTTCTGGCTTCGGTTGGGATAGAGTYAATTGAGGTCTTCATTAAAATACAGAGGTTTTAGTTTAACAGCAAATTAATGGTTATAGAGCACTGCAGCCTTGGCACACCCCTGTTTTCTCCCATATTTCATCAGGTTCTTGTTCTGCAATTGGAATCTCCCTAATAAGAGTCGCAGACAGTATCTCCCCACTATCCTCTTCCACATACAGAAGACAGACAGTGCCATGCAATACTGTTCTTGCACTGATCATACCCAAATAGATGGTGAATCTCTGCCCTTGAAGGTTTTCAATCACCCAGCTAGACAAAACCAAGGCTGATCTGATCTAACATTGGTGACAATCCTGCTTCAAGCAGGAGATTATATGAAATAAAGGTTCCTTCCAACCAACACTTCTATGACTCAATGTGCCTCAGTAATATCCAAACCATGCACAATAACTGATTAACAAGTCTATTTTGTCAACAGAAAAAACTACCTCTTCTAATTAGAGTAACTGCATCTCTTACAAAACTCTCTATAATTAATCACATAAAGTGCAGGTCTTCCAAAAAACAATTTAACCATAAGGTGAAAGTGGTATCCATGGCTAGATGACCCTATTTCCCAGGCAATTCAATAGCTACAAACTCTAGAAAACCTCCAACTGTGAAGTGAGTACGTTCTGCAAACAGAACTTTGCTGTAATTGCTAAGCTTTATTTATTCCATGACAGATCAGACTTTCAAGGAACAGAAAATGACAGTGCTGGGACTAGTGTGCAACAATCAATATTAAAACATCATGTAACAGACTTGCTGAATTAGGTCTATGCCAGCACATTTGTCACACCCTGAACCCATATTAGTGCTTTAGAGAAGAATCAACACTACTGAGCTGAATGCCATATGCTCTAACCACACCAGATATCTCTATATTAAAGCACAGCTAGAAACAGCTGAGTAACATTAACACTAACCACAACTTCCTAAGCCCCCTTCTAATGGGCATTAAGCTTACACAGCTATGAGTCCTGCTCTTCCATCCCCAGTTGTTCACAGGGCCGTGTAGTGCTGGGAGAGCTGTTTAGGCTGTAAAGCATCAAATAAGCTAGAAGACTGGCCCAGCTGATTAATAGTTTACCACTCACCTAGTTCACCCTACAACCATGTAAAACCTTGCAAGTAGGGGTGTGAAAAGAAGGCCTTTGACAGCAACACCAAGTTAAAGCATTTATTGAAACACGTAATATTTGCTACAGCCCCAAGAAGTGGTTGGCAGAATGCACATGCATCAGTTTCCTTACTTTTGGTGTGAAAACCACCGGTTAAAGCATAATGGCTACTATGAGTTTGACTACGCTTAAGATGATACAAATAATGATCTCATCAGAAATATCTAATTGAAGGTATACACTTCCTTATGCAACTTTAACCACTGTCTTTTAACAACAGTTGGGGAAATAATGGAATTTTGGAGCCTTGCTCTGTCAGACCTAGCTTCCCCATTTATAATGAACCAGAGTCAGCTTTACATCAAATTCTGTCCGCATCAACAGAAGACATTGACAGTATTTCCATTTCTGCTCTAAACTTGAGCAGCAAGGCCCCACACTGTATTCAACATTGGGACTGTAATAAGTACATGACTGAATTCACCAACAGAAGCATTTCCACGTTACCACAAGAGATTCACTTTTTTCTTCTCTATCTCTTCAAGATCAAGAGTAAAATTACATTCATATCTGTTCTGATTTGAAGACTGAGAAGCTGATTGGTCTAAACAAAGATGTCTTTACTACAAGGGTACTGCACTTCATGTCTAAAGAAAAGACAATCTCAGCATTTTACAGTTGCACGGGCAGTGAGATGACCTACCACTGATTGTAACAAGCATATGACCAAAGCAGAYGTGTTGTTTGTAGCAGCTTTACTTCTACATGCAAACAGCTTAACAGCAGCACCACTGAACAAGTTCCAACTCTTTCTTACTTTTCAGTTTTCAAAGTCTGAATATTTGTCAGCTTACCCTTTTCTTTCTACTTCAGAAAGCAAGCTACTTTCGGCTTCAGAACTGTAGAGCATTTCTGCACATAACCTGGTTATTATCAAGTGATACACAAGACCACATCAAGACACACATATCCTGATACATATGCCTGAAGTTTGAGGAAGTTGTAGAAAAAAGCAACTGAAGTAAAGAGAACATACAGCAAAAGCCTACCAATGACAGTTAGCAGGGCACACACCAAACCAGAAACCAGTTCTTCTGTCAGATACAATGCGGAATAAAGCTGTTTACTTTCTGTATCTTCCACTTCAAATTAGGAACCTAATAACACAAGATGGTATTTTCAAGTGTTATTTTACCAAAAAAYGCAACTGTGCTGTGAAGTCCTATGCCAATCTACAAACAAGAATCTTGAACATAAGCTTTTGAAGTGGAAGATACTTTGACACTGGAGAAAAGCAGCAGTACTCCATAATCAAGGCACAGAACGTCCTGCCTTGTCAACAGCACATACAGTAAGGTATAAACTCCTGCATGAACACAAGATAAGCAATTTATAGCAATTATGCAGTCGTTTAGACTTTAGAAATGCCTGAGCCTTACCCCCATTAGATATGCCRCAAATGTTGAAGAAAAAAGGAGAGCTGATGTGAACGCAGTTTTCTGCTTTACTTGTTCCCTGACCTTTTTTCCTCTGAAGCCACAAGGAAGCAAGTGAGCAGTGGAGAAGGGACTGTAAGTTACCACATGCGAGTGACAGAAGTCACAACACAGAGCAGCTGAATTCAGCAGGGGGGTGAGGAGATCTGGCTTTTGGCATGGGTTTTTTGGTGTGTGTTTTTCTCTTTGTTTGTTTCAGGTTTTGTTTCTTTGTTTTTTTAAACAGAGGCTAGTGAACTGTAAGTTGCCTTGGAAAACAAGTATTTTTTTAARCCCCGAACTAGCTGGGAAGAAGTCTACTGCCTGGCTCATCAGAGTGGGTTACTCTCTGTATATACAAGTTATCCTGCAGATAACAATTAGAAAAGTGTATTATCACAGCAGCACACATTATTCTGGACCATGCCTATCCTCATAATAGCAACTATTCTTGAACATACAAAGTGAATATTACACCTACTGTGTATGATTTACTTATTTTCCAACAYTCATCTCCATGGGAAGACTTCATAAGATTCATACTTAGTTTCATACTTGAGGCTTAGCTGCATTCTGGAGATGGTTATATTTTGGGTAAATGTGTTGACTAGTTAAGATGCTCATTCCACTTAAAAATCTGGTAAATTGCAGCACTCAAGAGAAAGAATTACATAGTATTGAAATAAAGCAGAATTCAAGGCAAGCTTGTGGAGCCTACCAAATACCTTGTAGTCTGGCAATATAGGTATCTTAAGCTGGATACAGAGGATAAATAACACAAAGTAGGTTTTGCTTCTGTTCCATTCTAAAGTGCATTTTCGTCTGATCTCCAAATGATTAAGCACTTTTCTTTAGATACCTGATGTGCTTACAGCCTATTCCAGACTTGACTTTTCCTTCTGTTTGCTCACATGCTTGTGTTTAGTACCACAACGAAGGAGATTTACCCAAGGAGGTTTTTCTGCCTCCTCCTAGTTGGATTTTTATTAGGACTACCTACCAATTGGTCACCATTGAGACATTTAAAATGAATGCTACCCAAGATAGAAAATGGGTTAGCTACAGAAGCGGATCAGGGCAACTGCCAGCCTACAGGTGAAGCCTGGGTGCACACAATGCTTTGCTGTAAAAGTCACTGAGCTGCTTGGAAGTAACAAAAAATGCATAAGCATTTTGTACCATATAGGAAGCATTATTCTGCAATACTGAAGGCAACTCCAGAATATCTATTATATCTCACAGGAGCTCAAAGATGAACCAGAGAGAAGAAAACATTTTTCACATATTTAAACTGGTACTTACTGCCACAGGAACCCACAAGACATTAACAAGAATTAAGGGGCTGGACTTTTTATTCAGGGGATGATCAAGAACAGCCAGAGTCCTCTTAAAATCAGTCTTGTTAAAGGTACTTAAACATTCAGCTTCAAGGTTTAAACCAAGCTTGGCCATAGGAAATGGCAGTGAAGCCTAATTTGGTAAAGTGGATTATCCCATGTTTAACACCTATAAGTTAATTTTTTCTGAATCACCTGGTATCAGTTCCCATGGAAGTGACAGACAGAGGGAAATTGTGTCATTCTTGAGTTAATGACTACCACAAAGTACTTATATGGGGGACAGAGACTGCTATCTATGTAGAYTGAGCATTTCTCATCACCCAATTAAGTATTTTCCATTCATCTTTCAAGTAACATTACAGGTTTTGCCCCCAAACACACCTCTAGAGGATATAGTATGAAACTTATACCAACATAGGCATAACTTTAAAAAGAGAGCTGTCCCAAAAGCCTAGGAACTTCGCAATCCCTGCTTTATAAAGCAYCCAGTTTTTGTGTCGCTGTCTAGATACTGTTAGTACTGTTCATACTCCACAGTGATGGTTACAGCAAGTGCTGCTTAAAATTTTATTGAATTTTAAATACCACATAAGACACACTAAACAGGTAGACTTTTCAGTTTTACTAGGAAACTTGATTGTCCCCTTATTTTTATTGAAAATTGAAAAGCATTTCTCTATAAGAGCTATTTCCATGCTGAAGTTTCAGGTTTGCCTCTAATAAACACCAACATTTGTTCCAAAACAGCTCTAACGAGCTGGGCCCACCAGTGCAAAACCACCTTCCCCGCAGGAAGAGAAAGGAGGTTCACTAGGAAAGTCTGAAACAGCAGTCCTGGAGGGTCAGGAATAACTGAACAGCAGACTGCAACGTGGACAACAAGCGCACAGCACTAGAAACGACATAACCTCGGGTTTATGACAGGAGCAGCACGCTAAAATACACTTAAACTCTGATCGCAAGTGCTGCAGCAGTTGCCTAATAAAAACACCTGCCTCCCCTGCGCCCCTACAAGCAAACTCGGTTGAACCCAGTAAAGCAGTGACTTGCACTGACCCGCCGCAGCGGCGGACCGCGGGCWGCGTTCATCACAGCGCGAACCGTTACCGCGGACACAACGGGCCCAGCCCTCACCTCAGCCCCACCCGGGCCAGGCCGGGCCGCGGCCTCCGGGCCCGGCTCCGGCCCCCCCGCCCGACCCGCCCCCACCGCCGGCCGAGCGCAGCCGCTGACGGCGCTCCCGGGCGGCTGCGAGCAGGAGCCCCCAGGCCCAGGCCGGCCCCAGGCGGCCGGGCCTGCCCCACGGCCACCGGCGGGCGCGGGCCGGACCCCCCCCACCTGCACACACGGCAGCGGCGAGACCGGCACCAGCTCCCGCGGGCCGTACCCCACAGCCCCCGCCAGCCCCGCCCGCCGCGGCCCGGCCGCCCCTCGCCGCCCGCAGCCCCTCACCATGGTCGCGCCGCCGCCACAATCCGCCCCCACCAGCAACTCCCCTCAGCGCCGCACACCGTCATGTGACTGCACCGCCCGCGCCGCCCCGCCCCGCCGCCGCGCCACGGCCTTCCCATTGGTCCGTTCCAAGGAAGTGGTCCGCTCCAGGCCGATTGGCGTAGGGGGCGATGATTGGCGGCGGGGCCGGCCAGTCCGCTGCCGAACCTGGCTGCGCGTCGGCGGGCCGCGCGCTGCAGGAGGACCGGGCGGGAGCGGCGGYGGTTGGGCGGCCGCATGGAGCGCGGCGCGGTGCGGCGCCTCGCAGCCCGGCTGGGCCTCACCGAGCCCGGCGTCATCAGGTACCGCGGGCCGCCCGCGGAGGCGTACGGTAGCGCGGGACAGCTTCCCCTCGGGCGGCCCGGCTCCGGTAGAGCCCCGAGAGCGGTGTCTTCCTCCGGCGGCCGTTGTCGCGGGGCGGGGGTCGTAGCTCGGTGCCGTCCCCTCGCGCTGTAGAAGAGGCCGCGGGACATGCAGCGCTCCTGGTTACCGCACACCAGCTCTAGCCGGCCGCCCCCGCTCTCGGGAGCGTTATTCCCGTCCGGATGAGCGGGTCCAGCCGTGCGGTGCTGGCCTGGCCCGCTCCCTCCAGCCGCCGGCCCGGCCTAGGCTCCTCCCTGAGGGCACTGACCGGCTCTGTTAGCTCTCCCGGCACAGCAGCGGCAGCCAAGGTCTGCCTCGCCTCCTTGCAATGCCAGCCTGCCATCGGTTTCCTTCTTTGGTTGTGGTCGATGTGAAAAAAGGCACAGACCTTAAGGCATACGCGATTAACGAAACAGCCATTGCCGGCTATGAAATGCAAAGCTGCTGCTGCAAATTATTAGGGAAAGGGCAGTATTATCCTGTGGTTGCCGTACTGTTTAGCACCCCTTTCCCTAAGCGTGTGCTGCAGCCGGGGTGCTGGACTAGGTAAACCTTGGATCAGTTCCTGTCCTGCCATTCTTACTGTCTTATAATTGTGGTTTTGTATGCTGGGTGTTTTGCAGAAAAGCTGAAGAGTATCTGCGGCTGTGCCAGGTGAAATGCACGGGATTAATGGCTCAAATGACAGCGACAAGCAGTGCTGTGATGTGCCTGGACCTCGCAGCTAGTTTCATGAAACAACCAGTTGACAAAGTAAGATACAGTATATGGCTTGGCTGTCTGGTGCATTCTCCATAAGTCCACTAAAATCATTGTTCTGTGTATAGTGTATGTTGGGACCAGGAAAGGGATAGCAATAACTGACATTACCCTAGACCCAGTAGTGTGCTACTAGAAACAGTGTTAGAGCTTTCACTACTCAGAGTTTGAAACAGGGCAAATTGAGATCAGCGTTACAGTCACTTCACAAGTTGAGCTTGCTTTGCTGTAATTTCAGCTCTTTTAGTAACAAATGAACTACCACCAAGGATGTTGAATTTAAGATCTGTCCATTTTACTGTGGCAGGGAAGCAGTGGCTCCAAGGAATCCCTCTCTATAGTGGTACCTGTAAACCTCCATCTGCAGACCTGCTGGATAAACGGCACTGAGCTGCCAAAATAATGTCTGGTACAAGATGTTCGTGATTGTCCATTCACAGACAGAGGAGAATTTAATTGGACCTGGAGTCAGGTCCAATTGAAAATATTGCTCATCTCTTCAAGTTGCCCAGATCTTGGTTACCTTTGGTTTTAACCATCTTGTGATAAAAGGGCCATGTCATATTATATGGAAAAGACAAACCTCACTTCCAGTGAAATGGTCTAAAAATAACACTGCATTAAAAGATGTGGCATTCCTAGGTAGTTAATCTTTCTCTGTGCAGTCAAAACCTACATCATTCATTGCACAAATTTGTTTAATATAGTAATTGAACTTTTTATGGTGTTGTGTAGTTTCTCTCTAATCTATTTTGGTTGCCTGAATAAGATGTTGGGAAGGAATCTTGCTAATTCTTGGGGTTTGTCTTTGTCTTCTTGAAAGAGCTATTTCGTTAAACTCTCCGGTTTGAACAAGACTACCTACCAGAGCTCCATGAAGTCTTTGGAGTGTTTGCTAGAGGTGAACCCCAGACTGGGAATGCGAGACTTGGCTGTGCAATTCTGCTGCACAGAGGCAGTGAACACCGCTTCAAAAATACTACAGAGGTGAGGAAGCTCTCGTGAGCACACTGGTAACCACTAGTAAGATTCTTTATTCGTTAGATGTGTAAAGAGCTTGGTGGTTGGAAGGGCCAGGTACCTCCCACTGGTGAGGTGAGTTCTTAGCACTGACAATCCAGCCATTTATCTAGGCCACTCTGAGTCCCAGTTCTTCAAGGGGGAATAGTGTAAAAAATATAGGACTCTCAGTCCCTGTATTTGTCCATAGCATCACACTATCTTCCATTTACCTGCAGATCACGTCACAGTTCAGAAGTAATGCTCAGTAGAAACAAATCCTCCCTTCTGGAGAAGCAGATCTCTTACAATGCACATTACCTGTAAAAACAATAGGTAGAACACTTCAATGGAGATTCAACAGATTTAACTAAAATTTTGCACKCTGTAAAAGTGTGCCTGGCTGCACATGAGCCAGCAGTGTGCCCAGGTGGCCAAGAAGGCCAACAGCATCCTGGCCTGTATCAGAAATAGTGTGGCCAGCAGGAGTAGGGAAGTGATCGTGCCCCTGTACTYGGCACTGGTGAGGCTGCACCTCGAATACTGTGTTCAGTTTTGGGCCCCTCACTACAAGAAGGACATTGAGGTGCTGGAGTGTGTCCGGAGAAGGGCAACAAAGCTGGTGAAGGGTCTGGAGAGCAAGTCTTATGAGGAGCGGCTGAGGGAACTGGGACTGTTTAGCCTGGAGAAAAGGAGGCTCAGGGRAGACCTTATTGCTCTYTATAACTACCTGAAAGGAGGTTGTGGCGAGGTGGGTGTCGGTCTCCTCCCAAGTAACAAGCGATAGGACGAGAGGAAATGGCCTCAAGTTGTGCCAGGGGAGGTTTAGATTGGACATTAGGAAAAATTTCTTTACTGAAAGAGTGGTTAAGCATTGGAACAGGCTGCCCAGGGAAGTGGTTGAATCACCATCCGTGGAAGTATTTAAAAGACGTGTAGATGAGGCACTTAGGGACATGGTTTAGTGGGCATGGTGGTGTTGGGTTGACGGTTGGACTTGATGATCTTAGAGGTCTTTTCCAACCTTAATGATTCTATGGTTCTATCTACTTTAACAAGAGCAATCACTGAAGAGCTCTGTTCTGGAGTGCTGTCACCCTGATAGCACATGTTTAAATGCTGTTAGGTCAGTGAACAAAGGCTGTGTATGCTTGTCGGTGCTTAATACAAACTAAAAATAGCCTGGGGACAGGTGGACAATAGAAGTTAAATTCTTCAGTGCTGCACATCCACCATGTCATTTTCCATATTTAAGCCTTCATCTGTGTCATATACATATTAGAGGAATCAAAGAAACTCCAGTTCTACCCTCTATTATAGGATGGATTTATGCAAAGCATCTCATAACTTTTAGATGTAATGTAGAGAGAAAAGTTCTGTGTGGATGGGGAGCACAAGAAATAGATTTTACTGACATGCCTTGATCCAGATCCCTAATTTAAAATACCTTTAATTCAAAAAGAGCAGGTGATCCCAATCCCCTTCTTTTCCCTAGTCTCTTTTGCTCTTCTCAGCCAGTAGCAGCTGTTTCTGCTTGACTGGGTTGCAAAGGACCAAGTGATCCAACAGGAGACCTGTTCAACTGCTGAGTACCATGTGACAAATTAATTTCAACAGCTTCATTTGAGGCAAATACACTATACAATTGCCACTCTAATTGTTGTTCTTTAGGTATGAATCCAGCCTCTCTGAAGCACAGCAAATGGACCTTGATTTCTCAAAACCCCTTTTTATAACAGCTGCACTATTCACTGCATGCAGGTGAGTATAGGTTGAGGGATCTTTTATGGGCTTGAATGCCTAGTGAGACACCAAACAGAAACAGCGCTTACAATGTAAGCAGCTGATTCATTCAGTATGCCTGAAGGGTCTTGCTCAGCACATCTTCATGCCCTACTCCTGGAAATGGAGACAAGCTGTAGCAAACCAGGCCTTTCCTTACAGTGAAGTCTCCAACCTACGCTGCATTTGCCTTCAGGAGAAAGCAGAAGTATTGTACCAAATATACAGAAAAGGATCTTGAGTTACTTATCGTAAAATAAATGAAACCTGTCTTCCCTGGTGTGTAATCGGATGCTGTGGGTAATTCCATTAGGACATATCCATGGCAGTGGCTGAAAAACTTCTGTTAGTGTTTTGCACTTCACCCTCCTTCCTCTCAGCCTAACCAGCATAACATAATCCTTTAGTAACATTCTCAGATTTAGTGGGAATTTTTTTTCCGTTGTCAGGATAGATTTGAGCTGGGCACAAAGCAAAAAGTTGCATGGCTTTTGGTGAGATACTGCTCAAGGTGCAAGAATGGCTGCTAGCTTACTTCTGAGCACCAAGAAGCAGCCATTCTGAAGAAGGAAAAGCCCTAAGCCCTATACCATCACAGCCTGAGGGTGCTCTAACCTTTGGGAGGTGGCTCTAATAGCTGTAGGCCTGTATCAGTTTGGAAGAGCACCAACCCTTTGTAAGAATTTGCTTGCATGCAAATATCTTCCCTCTCAGTATTACGCTTTGTAACAATCTTATGAAGCATTTCAGGTGCTGTGCAGTTGCACAGCTCCTGACAAATGTTCTCTTGACACAGGGGTCTCATTCAGCTTTTTGCAGTAGTGGGATTTTGTCCCAGTTCCCTCAAAATCTGAAAAGTACCTTTTCCTAATAGAATTTCCTTATGTAACTTGAACTAACCCTGAGTCTCAATTCCTGAACTGTATTGACTGAGTAGTGTAGGGGTCTGGTTTTTAAGCAAATTTGTTTCTGAGTCAGACAAAGATTAGATAGGACAAAAACTCAGGCCTACCTTCCTYGTTCTCACAGGCAGTGTTGGTACAGTAAATGTCACCTCACCTGAGTGATAGTTGCTGGAGTGTTGCTTTGTACAGAGATAACTTAACTTTCTCTTGTAGGTGTTTAAAGCTAAAAGTGGACAAAGCTAAAATGTTGGCTACATCTGGGGTGAAAAAAGCAATATTTGACCGGCTGTGCAATCAGCTGGAGAAGATGAGCCAGCAACTCAGCAGTAAGTTTTTGGCTTTATCCCTGTAAGACAGCATACCCAGTGCCTGGCCTTACAGCACTCCATCCTTTTCCACTGGTGATTTCATTCTGATCACTTTCAGCTGTCCCCTTCCAGCCAAACATGCCCATCCATTCCAACATGTTTCCTGCAGCCCAGTTCCCAGTCACAGTCATTGCTTCTGGGGAAGTTGCAACAGCTTAGCATGTGGCAAGGCCAAAAAAAAAATATTTTCCTCTCTTCTCAAATGCTCACTGCTCCTTACATTCTCTGCTGCTGCAATTCCCTGCTTCTCCCATACTACCTGACCTATCTTGGATTCCTTCTTCTTGCTTGCTTTCTGCATCCTGTTAACATGGCAACATGACACACAAATTAACATAAACATCTTGCTACCTCTCTTGCTTTGACTGACTCACTTCATTGTTTTCCTTTCCCCCACTGCAGGATTAACAAGCCTAAGCCTCGCTCTTCTGGTAGTAATTCAGCCATTACCTGGCACCATCCCTCCACRTACAGTGGGCAGACATGAGGAATCTGTCTCACCCACTGTTGAACCTGCAACTCTCTCCACTCTTTTTTGTGGAGGAGGAAGATTGAAATACGATACACGCCTTCCTGTCCTTATATCTCTGCTCCTTCCTCCTTTTTCCTTTCCCAGGCTTTCATTCTTACTCTCCCACTGACAGTACCCTTGCTTCACCCTGCCTTCACACTTCGTATCGTGAAGTTTTCTGGAATGTGCTGCCTGAACCCAAACCAAAAGCTGCTGCTTTCTCCCTAGGCATGGACCTTCCCATAGTGCAGTGCCCTATAAAAAACGCAAAACCTTACCCCACCACTAAAGCAGCTAAAGGCAGCTGGGAGTTTCTGTATCAGTTCAGGGAAGAGTGTGCATCTGTATGGACCTGTATACATGGACATGGACATGCCCCCTGCATGTTGTGGCCATCTATAATACAAAGTATGGAAATGGGATAGAAGGGGAAGAAATAACTGATAATCCTGCCTGAGTAATCAAGAAGGGTAGCAGTGTGGTTTTGGGGTATGAACATGGTGGATCATTGTGGTTACAAATGCAGCAGCAGTGCTAGGGCACCTCTGCATGTACAGCTTGAGCATCAGTCTGGACCAGAGAACTGCTCTGACTGGGAGACAATACTTTTGGAAGGTGGCACTGCTGTCAAAGAATTGCATGTAGAACACCACCCTTGGGGCCCCAAACACCATTCAGAAGTAAAGCAACTTACTTATTTTTTTAGAAGAAGATGTTCCACTGGCTGCAGAGACACCTGAAAGCTTGCAGACCAACCTGGAGCACTGCGAGAAGGAAGATGGTAAGTTGTGTTTAGCTATGAACTAAAATCACCTCACCAGAGCAGTTCTGATCTTTATTGCTGCTTAATATTTTAGTAATATGCCATAATATTCAGTTCACAGCAGCTTACTCCATTCTGCAAACCACTGGCTAATGAAAGGACAAAGAGAACCTAGCAGAAGGACAATGGTGTTTATACTGAGTAGTCTTAGTAGAATGAAGGACAACTGTTCCATTCAGACACAAAGGTGAAGAGGTGACTGTTCCAGCAGGTGAGGGGAGCAGCAAACGACAGGATTAGATAACACAGTGACAGACCCTGTGGTTGTATCTGTACATTTGCTCACTGCCATGGTTATTCCCAGCAACATATTGCCCATGATGGCCAGTCACGGACTTTCTTCTCTCATAGGATCTGAAGATGATGATGAGATGCCATGTAAACGGCCAAAGGCTGAAACAAAGGAAGACTATGAAGAATGGAAAAAGAAAATCCTGGAAAATGCTTCTAAGGCACAAGAGACAAGTAGGAATACTGTCTCTGTAGTGCCACCTACTAATATAACTGCTGCTTGCTCATAATTTTAACTCTCCCTCTGCTCTAACAAGAGTTCCAGTAGCATACGAGTGATGGCTGCCTGGTAGCCAGCTGATTTTATTTATTAGCCAGTTTTTAAGTATTTAAGAATGTTATTTTTAGTAAATGACACCAGAATTGAGATGATTTTACAAGAAGCTTGTCTGACTACTTGCCAGGCTGGTACCTGAGCAGCTATGGCATTAGGTGGTAGAATAGCTTCATTCTTTTGCTGCAAGCAGCAGGTAATATTCTAATGCCGTGTTAAGTGGTAAATAAGTTATATGCCCTTGGGCCCCTGGCTGGAAGTAGTCAGTGAAAAAAGAGGGAGGGGACTAACAGTGCCTTGTTGAACTGCAAAACCAGCAGAGGAATTAAGACTGGTAATTTTTTTTTTTTTTTTTTTTACTGTTGAAGAAATATTGTTTAGTCACTGACTTTGACTTATTTTTATGACCTGTATGGGACTGAAGTATCTTGTGCTTGTAAGGGGTCCCAAATATTCCAAGAAACAATAAAAATACCAGAAGGAGAAGCTTTGTATTATGACATCAGGTTCTTGGCACTTCTCATATATAAAACCCTTAGAACGCAAAATGAAAGACATACAGGAGATGTCCCCTGGATATCTTCCCTCCTAAAGCACAGACAAGGATCTTGTCTGGGTAATACAGGTTTCTTGCATCTTGCAGTCATAAACTTAGGGAAGAGGAGGGAGTGCCCTGCCCTGTAGCTCTTAAGAGGCAACTTCTGCAGTCCTACACTTTCATCCCAGCTACTCAAACTACAATTTGTGTTAACTACTTTTTGAAGGAAGATCATTCATTACTTTTAGCAATACAGGGCTGGTGTAATTATAATAAAACCAATCCAAGTCTTCGGCCCTTTACTCTTGCATGTTTTCTGCCTGTGATGTGCAAAAAGAAGTTAACTTTTATAAACCCTCATTTCAAAACAACCCAGAAAACCCCAAGTGTCCATATGAAAGAAGGTAAATTATCTCATGTCTCAGCATTTAGATTTGAAACAGTCCCCACCTGAGCTTCTTCTCAACAGTATTTTAATGCCTCACTGCTGTGCATACTGCCTGCTTACCTAGGTGACACTGATTACACCAGGATTACAATAGTTGATATCATTAACTGCTTTAGATATCAGTGTATGGGGCCCGTTCTTTTTGTCATACTTACTGTTCCAGTGACTCACAGGTCACCTGTGGTTCATCCTTCTAGCTTTTTGTAGACCCCAAAGCAAAATGCACAGGACATGGTGAAACATCCCATAYGGCGGCAGAGGTGGGTTCCACTGTACTGCAGAACCATCTGATGGCTGCTGAATTTAAAGGGATTTATTTCTATTAGAAATGAAATAGCAATCCTGCTGGCCAGATGCACCTTCTCTTTATAGAAAATGGAGAGGAAATACAGACAAGACAGCAGAGAGCATCCGTATGTTACCCTCTTACAAAACTAAAGGAAGAAGCACACAGTAATTGGAAAATTAAAACTTGCTGGCCATTTTCCTTTCACTTCTCCCAATGCATAAAAAAGGGGAATCACTTGAAGCCAACTTTAATTAGCAAGAGCTAATTTCATTCCAGATGAGAGTTCGGAAATGTAACAGTAACTATTGGGGAGTGGACTCCAAACAAATGCCTGATGTGCAGAGAAAATACAGGATAATTAACCCACATTGAGTAAGAGCTGTAACAAAATGTCTGCCGTTTAAAGTCTGATCTAATAGGTAGCAAAGGGTCCTCAGGATGGGAGAGAATCCAACCTAGTACATTAGCATTCTGTTGTTAAGACCTACTCAGAGGTGCTTTCAGGTTTGTTTGGCGGGGAGGGTTAAACCAAAATTGAGGAATAGGCTTGTTCCACTTTAATAGAATTTATTAGTATTAATTCAGAAATATACAGACCAATTAATATAATCACATTTAGCATGCAGAACCACTGTGGAAGGAAAACATGAACAAAAGTGGGCCTTCACAGAAGGCGATACATTGTCAGGATTATTTCACTTGATTTTAATAGTTCTTCTCTGTCTCAATTCTGGAAATGCTGCAGAAGTCCAGAATTCAGGACTATGCAAAGTGAGAAGCACTGGAGTGGAAAAGATAACTAGACTAGGATAAGCCAGTCTTACAAACCTCTTTATTGGCAACCAACACTTCTGCTAATTCAAGGGATGTGAAAGTTCATGAAGTTAAAGGGAGCTTTACAGTGGTTAGATGCCTTTGCTGGAAAGCTAGGTTTTGGTTAGTATTAGTAACTAATTATTTAGTTTTAGGACTAGTTTCTGTTTTTCCTAAGAGCCCATCCAGCTCACACTGAGTTTTGCAGAATCTAGAACAGGAATAAAGGAAACCATGGGTTTAATAAATAATGTTATACTTTCAGCTGAGAGATTGTAAATGGCTCCAACTCTTTATGCATCAGGAAAAGGTTTAAAATTCAAAATAAGTTAGTATTGTGAAGAAAACGGTTAGTGTTCAAGAGCAAAGTGGGGGAAAAAAGGGCTTCAATCTCCTAACTGGGCTAAAGGCAGAGTCTGGCAACAATCCGTTTCCCTGCCACTGAACAGCAATAAAACCTATTTTGCATATGGCACCATATCAGCTTCTCAGACTTCATTAAAATTGTCAGAGAGGACAAAAAATCCTCAAACTAAAACTTACAAAATTAAGGGCTGCAGTCACAGCCAATGAGAAGCACTAACAAGTTTTAAATACATATAAAACGATGTCTGGAAATCTTTTCCAGACAACATGAGATCTTTTTGCATACACCCAACGGTCATTAGGCAATGTTTATTTGTGGCAGTTTCACCCATTTCCTTCCAAAAGTTCAATCAATTCAGCTCAATTCAACTCACTATAAGAAAAAGCAGCAATGGACCAACTGACTTAAGTTGCTTCAAATCAGGATTCCTCATATGTCGTAACTATGCAGTGACTATTTTTTAAAGGAGAGAGCAGAATAAAAAAAAAAAAA
>JAYKAV010001000.1:3933172-4003781 GCA_035582835.1 Phoebastria nigripes | reverse complement strand
AAAAAAAAAAAAAAAAAAAAATCAACGCCCAAACAACTCAATGTATCCATTTCTGTTTTCATAAAATACTTCTAAAAGAAAAAAGTCCTTGGACAGATACATACACACACGTAGGTACATATATGCATGAATGTACCAGGTTTTGGCTTAAAAAAAGCCTCAAAGGGTTTAGAAAAGAGAGAGAAATGTTGTTACTGCTATATTAACAGGAGTCACTCCTTTTTATTCTAGGGGAATTGACTCATGCTCTCACAGCTTTCCTTTAACAAACTCACGTGAGCAAAGTAAAAGAATGGAGAAAAGTCTGTATTTTCTCTGAGGGTTTCTGTTTCACATGGGATGGCTCAAACATGCTTTTTTCCCCCCCCCCCTTCAATCAACTTATCTACGTAAAGAGTTTATCAGATAATTTCCACAACTAGAACCTGCACAATAAAACCCAGCAGTCAAGAAGTCTGAGAGCCTTCATGGAGTCCCTAGAGTAAAAGGTCTACATGGGGAATCATTTTGAGATAATTAGAACAGCAGTATAGCTTTATCCAACAGAAATGTTATTTGAAAAAGTAATTAGATAATTAATGCACACAGCAGAAAACTCACGCCTGCAGCAGCATACCGCTTAGCTCATTCACATAGCAGAATTGCTTTAGAGTCACCAAAATGCATAAAAAAACCCCCAAGAACTACCAAAAACACRTCAGAGGTTTGTGGGTTTGTTTTGGKTTTGTTTTTTAAAATAAATTCATAACTGAACTCTCTTACCTCCTTGCTAATCCAAAGTCAATAATTTTGATCTGGTTTCCTGTGTGATTTACACATAGTATGTTTTCAGGCTACAAAAAGAGAAGAGGGTATTTTGAGTTAAATGTATGCCTGTTTGAGAGAGAGATCTAGCAGAAGAGGATAAAAATCCCAGAGATGTTAATGATAACTTTCAGTATAATACTTTTCCTTCTATTCCTATCATGGGAGAGAAGGATTTGACTGGCATACTGAGTTAGTGAAAGGTTTGGTTTTGGGCCTCTGTCCTGGTTTCGGCTGGGATAGGGTTAATTTTCTTCCTAGTGCTGTGTTTTGGATTTAGTATGAAAAGAACGTTGATAACACACTGATGTTTTAGTTGTTGCTAAGTAGTCTGCTAGTCAAGGACTTTTCAGCTTCCCATGCTCTGCCAGGTGCACAAGAAGCTGGGAGGGAGCATAGCCGGGACAGCTAGCCCAACTGGCCAATGGGGTATTCCATACCATGTGACGTCATGCTCAATATATAAATAGGAGGCGTGGTCCAGGAAGTAGCTATCACGGCTTGGGTATCGCTCAGCGGGTGGTGAGCAATTGCATTGTGCATCACTCATTTTGTATATTCTATCATTATTATTATTATCATCATTATTTTCCCTTCCTTTTCTGTTTTATTAAACTGTCTTTATCTCAATCCACAAATTTTACTTTTTTTTTTTCGATTCTCTCCCCCATCCCACTGAAGGGAGGGGGGAGTGAGCGAGCGGCTGTGTGGTGTTTGGCTGCCGGCCAGGTTAAACCACAACAGCCTCCCATAAAGAAGTTTAACTTCTGTTCCTGTCTAACAATATTCCTGTATTTCACCATAGATGACAAATAGATTTTGCAATGGAAAGGCCCCCCTGTGTAAAATGGTAAAGTCAGTCTGACGGTTGGGGCTTACCCACTGGATTTACTCAAGTATAAAAGTAACTCCATAAAAAGCCACAAGAAACATGTCAAATGCATCCTTTGGTTTGCCTATGAAGGCAAAAATTTGATTTTTCCAATGAGAATATTTTTCAAGCTGGGGATGGGGGGGATGCTGGTGTCCAGACTTGTTACAACTGCAGAACTGTCTACAGGCCAAGCAGGTCTAATATCATTGTAAGGCGCTGTATAAACAAGCAGAAAAAAAACCAGTTGGTATTTCTGTTCAAAAAGATCAGTTATTAAGGGGCCATTAGGAAAACATTGTCATTTTACTGCAGCTCAGTTCCAGGCAGTAAAAAGGACAAACAATTGGAAGATGATTGAATAGGTATTTGAACACAGATACAAGGGGTAGGGGTAGGGGGTAGTGGAGGGAAGACTGCAGGCATTTCTAGTCAAAGGGGTTTTTGGGTGTGTGACAAAAAGGGCATTGTTTAATTCCACACAGAATGAAAAGCTTCTGATTTAAGAGAGGCAAAAGCACAGAATCCTGTTCACTTCACTATTCTAAGCAAGCTACCAAATAGTCGTTGAAAAAGAAGTAATGAATCTCTAGAGCTCCATTCATTGTGGCTATTGAATTAAGTAAGTCTATTTCTTTATGACATAAGTCCATGAAATGAGAAACGACTCTTGTAATCAGAGACTCTGTGGTGGTCCAAACCATAGCATTGCTAAAGAGCAGAGAGTATGAACTACTGACCTTCAGATCTAAATGGAGAATATAATGCTGGTGCAAGTAGTGGACTCCTTCACAAATCTGTTTGGTAAATAGGATTGCATCCAACTCAGTTAGATTGTAGTTTTCATCTGTGATCCGGTCAAATAATTCACCACCATCAAGACTAAAATTTTGACATAGAAAAGTGTTAAAAACCCTRAAATTCCTCATTAGCTCAATTTATTTCCAAGTTGGGAACTTAGACTCTCTAATTTAGCAAGGGTCCTAACAACACATCCAATATAAAGTGTATCAGTAGTCTCAACGACTTCAAGAGACTTATTTCTGAGTGTGAAATTAAGTATCAATCTCAATTCAAAAATGGAAAAGTTGTCGCTAACATTTGGGGGGGATACACGTCAAACCCGAACCCACACGACCTGGTGATCCGATGGGGACCTGGAGCACCTACAGGGAGTACTGAAGTATCTATTCTTCACTCATCTTATTAGTCTAGAGAAAATAGTCTTCAACCTATAAAATTTACTAAATGAAACTTCTCAAACTGAAAGTTATTTTACATGAGCTGACAATTGGACTTAATTCTGCACAAAAATGAAGAGAAAATTACATCAGACATATAGCTCTGATAAGGTTCTGCAAAGTAAAAACTTCAGGTATTAATTTCAATATACACATTTTAAATGTCTTACCATATTTACATTTGCTATTTCATTTTGTCTTCTTTTTTCCTTCATGTCATTAACAATTAGTTCTGTAGCAGAACTCAGTTTTTAGGTTATAAAACTTCAGGTTTTTGTAAAGCAATATGCCACCACGCAGAAAAGGCAGCAGGTGTACGTCATGAAATCTCCCTTTTGTGAATTCCGTATTTGATAT
The DNA here is from genome assembly GCA_035582835.1 of Phoebastria nigripes. Taxonomy (NCBI): domain Eukaryota; kingdom Metazoa; phylum Chordata; class Aves; order Procellariiformes; family Diomedeidae; genus Phoebastria; species Phoebastria nigripes. The sequence goes on along the minus strand of JAYKAV010001000.1, from coordinate 4,000,508 downwards.
AGATCAAAATTCTTATTTAGCTTCAAATGGGGAGGCATTTTTATTAATCCTAAAATTATTCAAAGGAGGCAGACCATGCATATAATCAATCACCTTCCTACCTTCTCCATGCCTTTTCTAATTCTACTTAAAACACCTCACTCCTCCTCTTGTCTGGGTCTCTCACCTTCACTCTCTCCCTAATATGAGATTTTATTTACCCACAACACTTTTATGTAATTCAGTAGCTAGGGACAATGTTGGGGCCTGTAAGTTAAACTTAAATGAAAAATGAACCACAGTGAAGTTCTGTTCATTAACAATCTTGTAATTTCGTTCATACTCTTGAAGATAGCTGCCTTTCTTACCATTTCTTTAAACTGTAATCTTGCCAAATACATAATTTTTAACCTGAAGAAATTACCTTTAAAACATTTTTTTTTTCCTTCTGAAAGTGCAATCAACTCTCTCTTAAGCTGGGAAACCACCCAAGGTTTCTTCACACCTCAGAATTATCACTCCCTATTTCCTGCAGTGACCTGAGAAAACCCAAACATCTGACAATTCCTGAGATCATTTAAACTTACTATTCCATGATCAGAGTGATATTATTTTTGGCTTCAAACGCATCATAGAGCTGGATCAGATTCACGTGATTTAATTGGTTCATGACGTTAATTTCATTTTTTACTTCCTCCTGGAAAAATAATAAATTAACATAAAATGAGCAAAATATGCTCCTTAAATTCCAATATATTCAAATACAATTATTTGTAAAACCCAGTAACAGCTATACCACAGGTCTCGTATGGACAGAAGGTTTAACCACAAACACGGGAGATGACAAACAGTCATATAAAGTCCAAGCTGCTACTTACTAAGACAGATTTTACGGTATGTGATACTACCCAACGACAAGTCGCCTCTTAGGGGCTGACTCAGGGCAGTGGTGTTAAGGTGCTTGCAGTAAGGCCAGGTTTAGAGTGTGCCCACTTGGGTTCCCAGCAACATAGTTACCCTCTCTTTCGCTCCTTTCACTTTTATGATTTTGGCTGCCAGGTTGAGACCAGTTGATATTTCCGTGCACTTGTGAACTTGCCCAAAACGCCCCCTGTTGATACCAAACGAAAGATGGGAAACCGGCTTAACACAGCTCACCGCAGAAACTTTTGATACAACTATTCTTATCGTTGATTAAAATAGCACAGTACAAAGTGAACAGAATCAGGTGGCCAGCAGCATGAATCTCCTCTTTCTCTCAGCTTATGAAGGATTAGTTTTATCTTTCCAGCCAGTTGTTCAATGCTTACATTAAAATATTATGCCCCCTTCATATTACTACGTTTCACTGCGGTATGATGACCTGATGATATTCTTTTTTGGTTCTGTAACTGTACCCGCTTGCTGTCCTTCAGTGATGCGGTAGTGGGTATATTAACAAGGATATTTCTGTCCTGATCTCATAACTTTTTAAATGACTATAAGACCAGTAACTGTAGCCACTCCACAGACTGCATTTCTTGCACGTTGTAAATTCTCCCCCATGTCACCCAGATACGTTAATGCCCCTTGGGATGATTTCTAAACACCATCTTTCTGCTATTGCATCATTAGGCTTTTACTTATTAAGCCATATTTGTACTTGGATCAGCCTGTAAATCAAACCTTCTTGTCAGACAAGTAAGGATACAGGAATACAAAGGCTGAAGCAGCTGCAGACTTCCTATGAGTGAAAACTAAACGTAAGGTCAAAATAATTATAACTTCTCCCTTAGTTTTCTTCAATGTGTAGTTCAGCACAGAAAAAAGATTTTGGAAGCTGCCTGACCTAATGGGCTTTGCYGACTTCAAATGCTCTGAATCTGTCTGCCTGAAGGTTCCAGGTTTTTCTCATGACGCCAGCTGTGGCCAGGATTATTGTAACAAATGCAAAAAACAGTCATCCAAGATCACAGTCAGGCATCTGAAAATGGAACTGGGGCAGAAACCAGTCATGTAAGGGACACCCCCCCACACACACCCCAAAATCAACAGAAGATTGATACAAGGAGCCCAGCAACTATGAGAGCCCRAAAGGTCTCAAGGATGAACCTGCTCACTACTCGGGCTGCAGTGAGCTTGTAGATGCCTCACCCACGCACACCTTGGAGCCATCTGAAGAAGATAGCTCTAGCTCTCCAGCTAACTGCACTTCTCCATGCCTTAGCCACCAACAGCAGTACAGAATTAGGGCCAAGGAGACTTACCCTCCCAGTACTTCGTGACGACACACCGAGTAGCACGTTGTCACCTCTGTTTGCTTGACACTCACTATGCGATGTTCGAAAGGAGCCGGAGGAGAAGGGCTGTCATCTAAAGAGGAGACAAGCTGGTCATTGAGATGTTTCTGCACACTTTGCTGCACTCAGTTTCACTTCCCTCACACCAATGATTTCAATCGACAGGACACGCACATCACCTTGTTGTGTTTGCTAAGTGCAATGAGAAGTCTCAACTGCCTTCCGTGCTCCCAGTATCCACCGCTCCACAAAACCGTACTCTTGTGCTCCCCCCACTTTCAGCATCGCTGTTCCTCGAGGGATGAACCCAGTTTGCCAGACAGGCATTGCTGACGCAGAGCCGGGACCACAACCGCACACACACAGCTCCTCCCCTACCTCAGCGCTTCTGTGGCTGTGGGGCTCTAAGGGAGAAGCACTGGGGGCCAACACAAACGGCCGGACAAGCCAGCCTCCGACTGCTGCCGATACGCTGCTCACGCAAACACTCAAAACAGAACTTTAGTATGAAGTGCACTACCCTCTCTCCCATCTTTTCTCTTTGCTTCGTGTTCCTCTACCATGCCACCATTTTGTCTTCTACTGGAATTCAGACAAGCACTGAAGTATCTGGATAACATCAAGCATGCGATTCCTTCACCATTTTTAGAGTGGCATGCCAGTAAAATAACCATTGCATTTGCAGCTAGCCATAAGAAGGGAGGTGCTGAAAATATCCAAAATATCTCTGTTGCTTCGAGTGAGGAACTTTTACTGCTAACACCCTTTTACAGATGAGGAATAAAGGCCCAGCACTGAGAACAGGATCCCACCTCCTGAATCTCAACCCTGGTTTTTTAACACAGTAAACCCACTGGACACCTTTAGAAGATCAACATCTTAGTTTATGCATTAACAGAAGAGGTGACCTGAAAAAAATACTTAGAAGTTTGAAAAAGTTACACTTGATCTTCTTTTAATATTATATGGCAGCTGGAAAGACCAGCATAAATACACAGCACTGATAAACGATGACAGTTATTGGTAAAATCAGGAAGTTTCTCCTAGCAGCAAGATTTTTGCAGACAACGTCCAAGTTAAAGCTGCAAACATTAACGTTACAACTATTAAGTTTAATCAGTTTGTGGGAAGCTAAATCAGTTAACCATGATACATTTAACGTCCAAGTTTTTCTAGGGTAAAGCTTCCATAAACCCACTTTTGGTGTCCCCCATTCAAAGCAATTTTAAAATTATCTCCAGATATCTTGGGCTGCAATTTAACATGTATTCGACTCATCTCCAGCCACTGCTGAGAAAGCCAGATCCAGGTCAGGACATCTACCCATGCATGTACATTCTGGGACATACACATATTTATGCTGCCAGGAGAGATTATTCCCTGAAATAACGCAATCAAGCGTTCACGCAGTAACCGAGAAGAGATCTATGGCCAATAACATGACAAAGACCACAGCAAGATACTCTTCCTGCAATATTTTGCTGCTCTCTGGATCTCCAGTCCATCGTTGCTAAAGCACACCTGGTTTGCATACTCTATCTTAAGGAATAAATKCTTAATCTAAAGAAAATGGATTTTTTCCAAAATTACTCGTACTTCTGATCACACATATACTTCACCCAATTTTATTTTAAAGGAACTTTTTGCCCCAAAACACACTTTGAAAGGAAAATTACTATTAAAAGAATTTGTACAAATGTTAATTCACTTGTTATTTACATAGTCAAAGGTACCCATGGCAAAATGTTCTTGAACTGTAAGACACAGGTAGTCTACTAAGCACTGCTCCAGCAATTATTGTATATATAACACACGAGTAGCACAAAATCCTCGACGTAAAAGATTCCGAGAGTAACTGCRAGCAACTTACCGATGATCACTTCATCCTGTGTGGGAAGCTCTTTGCTAGCTTTCAATGACTTAGTCTTCTCTGATGCCATTCCTGTACACTGACGAGCATCATTTTCACTTCCCCCTGAAGATGCAGACTCAGATTCTCTCCTGTCAGAGTTGGTATCTGCCTGGGATTCCTCTGCTTTTGCTGTTTCTTGACGGATTTTCACTTCTACCTCCAGATCTTTCGTAGGCTCCTTTGCAGAGGTATTCTGTGAGGTTATGGGCTTGCATTTTAATTCTGATTTCTCTTCAGCCTTTTTACCTGGTTTGGGCTTGCTCAGTAATGGCTGTTGCTTCCCTCTTTGAGGTGCAAGTTCATTTTGCTTATTGTCCCCCTTCACTTCTTGAGTTGGCTCAGTGCTGATGTTTTTACGACTCTGTTGAAGTCTTAATTTGTCAGGCAGCTGTTTGACTCCTTCCGCTTCTGCTGGTGTGGAGGATGGGGATTTTACTTTGGGACTTTTACTTCTGTGATCATTTAAGTTTCCTTCCTTGGTCATCTCAATCTTTTCTTTCATTTCAGTCATATGTACATTGATGGATATCCTGCAGAGCAAACAGTTGACATTTTATGCAGATGATTAGCCTTGCTTTTGTAACTTTGTGGGGGAAGAAAAATCTATAAGCTTCTGAAATCACAGATTTCTACAGTATTAAAGAAATCTAACTGTATCAATCCTCTTAGGAAATACTCACAACACTATGGGAAGAGCACCACAAAGCATGCTAATGCTTTTTCTGTGTCCTCACCTGTGTACATGCCTGCCTTCTGCTGAACACAAAATGTCTCACACTGCAAAGTGTTAATCCCACATTTGAAAGCTTACCCACTTTTTGCAACTATTACAGTTGGTCTAATAAAATACCACTCATCTGGGCAGAGAGGGGCTAGTGATTGCCTTCACAAATTACAGGCTGATTATCTAAATGACTGACTGCTCATACGGCTCTACAAATCCAAAGGTTTGCATCCATCCCAGTCCTCTTCCAGCTGGCTGACTCGCACACTCAAACATCTGTGTTTGCGTCTTCTGATGGGATAGCATTCTTTCCACAGCTTTCTGTTAAAAATGTAACTTTCATGAACTCTCTCACTCCATCAATACTATTTTTCTTGGCATTCTAGCTATTGGAAAAGTTTAATAATTTTTTTTTTCCTCGTGTTGCCTAAAAAGATACGGGTTAAAACCAATTCTCTATGCTCCTAAAATCCATCAAAGACATTCGTGTGATAATTTTTGAGTCAACTGTTACTGCTCCAACTGTCATGAGCACACAGTCTGATTTCAGTAAGGCTGAACTGAAAACTGTGAAGTTGTAAAGTAGATTTTATACAACAGCAAGTAAAGAAAATTTCTGACGTCTAGGAGACAATGTACCTCATTTTCGCAAAAGTTATTGCCTCTTTCGGTGGAGTGACCTTATTACAAAAGATGTGATAAAAGAAAATGTTTCTGCTTTTGCATAACAAGAGTCTGACGCTTCTCATTTTCAGCACCTTTAACACCCTTGCGTTGTGCTATCAATCCAAGCTGCACCAGAGCGAGCTATMAGAGCAGCCGAACACAGCTCTGAGCAAACACTTCCACTGCTATCTAGACAAGCCTGAACTCGGCAGGACTCTTGGGCATTTCTCCAAGCAGGGGAACACAATGTTCTTTTGACACTTCTGCGTGGGCTTACAGACTTCATTAAAAGTTGCATGCGTTTTAGAGAGGCATTTACCACCCTCATGTGACTTCACACACAAAAGCATAATAGGCAGCCTGTGCAGGAAGGCTGCAGCTTCCCCTGGGGTTTACTCTAGGTTCTGCCCTCCAGTTACCTGTCGGCCTTCCTCCTCCCCGAACCAAAGTCTTTGGGGCTCAGATACCCACCTGTCCAAACCAGCCAGCTGCTCCAGAAGCTGCTGCCTATCTCCAAGTTCACCGCCTGGCACATCATGATCAACCAGCACTGCCTTCTAAGGGGTAACAGCAACTCTTCCTCCACTGCTTCACAAACACCTTGAGCCATCCTCAAAGTACGGCACAGGCGGAGCCGCCRAGGCAGCGCGCCGGCAGGCAGCGGGGACCGACCCGCTCCAGCTGCTGAAGCGCAGTGCCTATGGCTCACCAGCCAGAGCCTAAAACCCACAGGGAAAATACAGGGAGGTCCCTCTTTTCTTGGTGTTATTACAGCAACCAATTTGGAGGTAACAATGTCTATAAACTGTACACAAAGTTGTTCCTGAATGTTTGAAAAGAGGCCACAGAGGTGAAAGCTTCTACTTTCTCCTGCCACATCCTTACACTCAGCCGCTTAGGAGAAAAACATCCCACTGTGCCAGCCTTCGCAATGAGCCCTTTCCCTCGTGAAGCCTATGTGCTGACATCAGGACAACTTTCATTCATTTTGGTAATTTATTCTTCACCCACTTTTTTTTTTTTTTTTTTTTTTTTTTTTTTTTTTTTTTTTTTTTTTTTTTTTTTTTTTTTTTTTTAAAGAGAGTCCTGTAATCCCGTAGACACTTACCCATTGCACAGGAAGACTTAAGTGTCCACCCTATATTCACAAGTACCGCTATAAATCCAAAGTTTTCAAATTAAAGTACGCATACACAAAAGCAGTGTCATGTTCTTGTCTGGGCTTCAGACACCGATTTGTACACATGAGCAATGGGGAAATTCCACACACAAAGTAACGTACACATATATATGTGTGTGTGTGTATATATATATATGTATGTGTGAGTCTGTCTATCACACATGCACATATATAAACAATTTTATACCCACCAGCCCAGACAGAGAAGGCATGGCAGTTAAAATTTGCCACAGAATTTCCATCTGTTGAGGTTTGGTTGGTAGGGGTTTTTCTGGTTGCGGGTTTTTGTTGTTTTTTGTTGTGTGGGGTTTTTTTGATTTAAATACATGGAATTAAAATCAAATCCTAAATAAATAATTCTAAAGGAAATGGATTATGAAAGACATATTACAAAACACCTATATGAGGAAAAGATTAGGCTAACAGAGATTAATAAATGAACAATCTGGTCGTATCTTTAGGTGACCAAGGCATAGAAAAAACCCCCACAAAAACACTGAGGACAGCAAATGAAACAAGTTGTTTGGTTTTGTCATATACTAGTAAGTATCTCAAATTCCTTTCACCCCCACGGTTATAGAAACAGAGGAGTTGGAAAGGAGTGAGTGGTTTATACATGTCCAACTACTTGAGCTATACTAGGGCGGTCACCCTTCTCTCTCTAATACACAGAAGCCCCAATCATATAAAAAGTCTCCCATACCTCTAGCCCTCTGACTCCTTGGCTTCACAGAAATTTACACAGGGCCCTTGCTGCTTTGAGTTTTTTGCCTCTACCATTTGTAAGGGCTCACCACTCCTGCCCTAGCATGGCTTGTTTTTCCCCTGGATCATGCCTCAGCAGGAGCTGCCTCCTTTAATGACCTGGCTTTCCTTTTTTTCCTTCAACACATGAAATGGTTTCGGATCACACAGAAAGCTACCAACGAGGCCATTACCTGGTATGTGTCACTTCACACCCTGTGTCAGATATAGCCTGGGATGTGGAGGGCACAGCTTCCCGGGATGCCGCACTCGACGGTGGAGGTTTGTTTTCATTCTCTCTGAGTTTCTGACGAACAAGCTGCCTGTGGCACTCATCAAGGTGTGGGACTCTGTCCATATCGTGTGCTTTAGCAGGAACATTTTGGTTGCCTACATGATCTTGATTTACAAGGGGAAGACCGTTGTGTTGATTCAAAGCTTTGACACCAACGTCCTTTTGCTGTTGACAGATCTTAGAGCTGTGTGTTTTGCCAGCACCTTCTGCTGCCTGCTGCTGTGCCATCCTCTCTTTAACTTGGGGTTTGGAGTCAGCTTTGTGGGCTACAGCACTAGAAGCATTCACCTTCTCACATGCTCCCTTGTTTTCATCCAGCTTTTTCCCACTTTTTGTCTCTGAATAAAATAAGCCATTAATAAACTACCCTTGACAAAAGTGACAGCAAAACAGAGAGAGAGTAAAGTAACCCACCATTCAAAATAACCTCCGCAGTTACATACATCTGAAAAGTAGCAAGAAACCCCCTGAAAGGTTTAAAATCCTTACACCAGCAGGCTTGAGACAGACATTATTAATGCTCATGGCTTAATCAGAGGTTTAACTGCTCTGCTGGCTTTTCAGCAGTGTTGCAGATTGAACTTGGATTTCCATAAAGCAAACAAAAAACCTGCAAGACTCAGTTCACTGCTTTTCAAATCTGAAATCACTCTGCGGGCAAATGTAACAGGTAGTTCAGGCACTGCAGACCCATCCAGGACCCTCCTAAACCCGACAGACCCTCTACCTGATTAGAGCAGCAGAAACGCATGGAGCAAGACTCCAAGGGACGCTGGGGCTTGAGACAGTGCCTCTTGCATTTTCCACAAAAGGACAAGAAGGTTCTTCAGCCCCTTCTCATGACAATGGTTGTGAATATTAACAGTGGAAATTTCTAGGGTAGCTTCTTTCAGGGTTCAGCATGCACAGGTCACCAGCTATTGAGATCAGATCACAACCTTGTGTTGCTTTTGAGTCAGAATTGTGACCAACTGTCTACTTTATTTTTGTCACTTCCTAAATGATGAAGCTGAAAAGGAGATCGTCCATAATTTAAAGGATTCACTGGCAATTTGTGAAGACATCAGCATGACAGGGCCTGCTCAACATCACGTTCACTCCTGTTGCAACTCCACGGGCATTCATAATGGATGCAGCAGGGCAATGCCCTGACAGACGCATCCTAAATAGGAATCTAGCCCTGACATGGCAATGAAACTTGCCGATCAAAAAAAGATATTCCCAACGTCAACATGTCCCTGTTTCAGAGAGGGGGAGGAGAGAGGGCTGGTTCAGATATGTTATGGGAAAAGAATTTTTTAGGTTTGCTATGTGATATTGCCACTACCTTCATGGTATTCCCAAACAAGTACTGCTCTCTCAATTCAGCTCACTAATTTCAAAGCAAAAAAATCTGTGCAGCCAAACAAAGGTATTGCTTTTATTTTCTTTATCTTCTAGGGTTTTATGGGGTTTGATCTGGGGGACAGATGTTCTTGCGGAGGAGGTGAGAACACCTCTATTTTCCCAGTACTGGCGGACAAAGTTACTCAGTTACATTTCAGTAATTCAGGTAGTGGGAAATAGCAGGCTATTAATTCCCAGTTTGTCTGCTGCACATTCTAGAGTCAAATCTTGTAGCATGCCTGGAGTGATACATACCTCCCAGAGGCTTCTTGCTTTCAGTTTGGGTTCCTCTGTTACTAAGCACATGCTTAGGTTTTGCACCACTCTCCTCAGGCTTATCTTTGGCCTAAAAATGACAGGGAAACACAAAAATAACAGTTATGGCCTAGAGTGTTTATTTCCCACTAGGTTCCTCCAACTATGTAGATATTCAGATTCTGTAAAATGGACACCAACACCTCTGATCTTCTGATTTTTTAGTTACTCCTGTATTTACTCCCTTCTTCCAGTCTCTCCCCGCTTTTGCAGACAGGCATACTTCTAAAACAAGGTGACACAGAATAATACATCAGCTCACTGCTTTCCAAAATTCTGACTGTCAGAGATTTTGCCTCCTGTCATCTTTATTCATATTGCTTAAAGACCATGACATATGAAACACAAGAGAGAGATTAGAAAAAGAAATGATAATGTATTTCTGTTGCTTTTTGGCTGGTAACTGAAAGATAAGCAATGACTCTGAAGGTATTGTTAACATATTTGTCTCAAGGCATCTAAAGATTCATGATTTGAGCTATGATAGAGGTGATACCAAAAAGGAGCCTCTAGCTTTATGGTAACTCTTGTGCATGCACTTGACATTACGCATGTCACCTTTGGCATGGTTAAAAACAGACTTACTGTCTTTTAGCAGCAGATTTTTATTTTTAAGCAAATTTCTTCCTCCAATTAAGAAAGCACAGAGGAGGGCTATTTTGTAATAGCACCACTAAACACTTTACACAGCAATAAATTTGTAATCAAATTAAAACTAAATAACTAATATTCAGCAAAAAGCATTACACAAAAATAGGAAAAGGCATAACGTATTTCTTGGTTGGCATATAGTTAAAATCTAGTGACGAGCAGATTCTTATCCTTATTTGTACAAGCAAATAAGCAACATTTAAAATATTTCTGCAGATAACTCTGATACAAGACTGCTGCAAATCACCCCCTTCACCTGTTAGTAAAAGTGGTTAAGGATTAAGTTTTTCATGCTCCAACCATATGGATTCCAAAACAGAGCCCCCCCACTTCCCAAAAAACAAAACACCCAAAGAGCAAAAGTAGTAAAAAATCATTACCGTTTTTATTACAGCTCTAAGCAAACCTGCAACAATGACCAGGGGGAACATTATTCTTGCAAAATCCTATGTGCAAAGAAAGCCTTGGATAAGTGGTTTAATGCTGATGGGTTTTTCCATCTGTTTGTTTTTTTAAAATCAGAAGTTAGAGGTTTGATCCTATGAAGCTCAATTCATAGTCTTTTATTGATTTGACTCCAACCCCGCAAAACTTCTTCCATAAGCATTCCCACGGCATCCCTGGAATGCTGTCATACCATCAACAAACAGCTTCACTCAGAAATGAAAACATGACCTCCCCACTCCCATCCCCATACTGAGTAACCTTGCACTAAGCCAGCTCCGTGATAAGCAGCACACTGTTACAAAACAGCAAAGGTTGGAAAACAGAAACAAGCAGGTAGCAAATTCCTTTTGTGTGCAACCCCCCGTGCAACTGTGGAGCTCTTTGGACATGTCTTTACCACTATCACAAAACAGGCTGCAAAAACTAGACCAAGGTTAGCACGTGGCTCAGAGCAAGCCAATTTGTTTTTAAACTCACCCGTGCTTTGCTCCACGTTACCCCAGCTAGGTCACATACATACGCTACCTCACTAATTCAAGCCTAGTTCAAGTATCACTCAGCAGCCTGTGATCAAAGTATAGGCATAACTTAAGGCCTTATAACTGACCTTATGCTCCAATTTCAAAAACTGTTCATGACCAGAAACAAAAAAGGAGAACAATGATGGTCATATTGCAAAACTGGAGTCAGCCATAAGACTCTCCACTTGCCCAATACACATTGCCTGTTCTACAACCAAGGCAGTGGTTAGAGCCTGGGACAGAGACCTCCGCCCCATCCTAGTCCATCAGGTCACCAACAGCAGGTCATTTCACCTCTCAGTCTCTATCCACTTACCCGTAAAACTTGGATGAAGTTCTGACCTCCTTCAATCTCCCCTTTTGCAAACACCGATGAGGAGGCAGTGCATAGGGGCTAGCTGACAACTAATCCTGACAGTATGCTAGAAGTCCACGTGAAACATTCCTCCAGTACCCCTCACATCGTCTCCCTTTATTTACATCCCTCCTTCCTGCTCTTTTCACTTAGAAACTGACAATCTGGAAATGAAATTAGTTTATCATCTTTATACTCATCTTCACCTGGCTACTGACATACCGTGCACTGCCAGTTCAGTTCAAGGTGTAAATCCTGCAGAGGACTGGATCTGTCTCCAGGCATTTTGCAGTGACTGCAGGCAGTAACTTGTAACAATGCAGCTTTAACCAAAACATATCAAACTTATCCATTCTCCAAAAATCTGTAGAACTGAAATTGGAACTGCAAGCAAGTACAAGCTTCATCTCTATCCAGAATTAAGATTGATACCTCATGTTTGATTTATTGTTCTCAACACTAATGGAAACTCTTTATAAATTCTTCTGTCTCCTAGCAGCCTAGCTCACTTGTCAGCCTCTGGCACTTAAAAAGGGAGACCAGGAGAGCACTCGAAAAGCCTGAAAAGGTATGCTAGCATCTAGCATTGCCCTGTTCTTGTAAAAGTTTAGGTGTACCTTCCACCAAAACATTTTACAGTTTTGGTGAAAAATATTTGGATTAAGATACAAATGGACATTTGCATTTGAGCTAAGCTCTCCTGACTGTAATCACACCTCTACATACAAGGAGATGCTGGGAATGAACAAACCTATTCCAACTCTTGCAGTTCCCCCCCCCTTCTTCCCCACTGTGGGACACAAGCCATAGTGAAAACTGAGAACTCCCATTAGCCAAAACTAATTCCAGATGCCTGTAACTTAAAAACAAGGTTAATCAATTCCAAAACACGATATCAACTACGTACCGGTCTTGCCTGTTCCTCCCTCACGGTCCTCAATAATTAAGAAATGCTTAGGAATTGACATCTAGGAACTTGCAAACACAAGAACTATTCGATTTGAGGGGTGAACAATGTCAATGGAGTTGATAAAGTCACAGTTTTATCATAAAGATGTAGCTAAAGACAACTTAGATGTCTAAGGACGTATAAATCTGCTCAGTAATATGACCATAAGTCAGCACAGGCTTTAGTAACTGGCATTGTGTTCAGAATTCATGATCAATAAAGAAAATAGAAGCTTCTTCCAACAAAAAATGCTTCCAGTACTCATATTTTTCACTGGGGCCTCAATTCAGTCACTAACTTGAATGACATTGCTGATCTTCGAGCACTGGTAGAAGCTGAATTTTCCTTTACAGTAGCAATCTCCTCCTCATACTTGTTACAGGACTGCCTGGCACTTTCTGGGAACCTCAGACATAAGACTGCAAGGCATGTTTTGAGCCTTGGTCTCTGCCTTAAGAGCCTTGCAATGCAAAGGTCACAGCAGTAACCTGTAACAGCAATACTGAAAGGAAAACCTGAATTATACGTTATGCAAGAAATCGGCAGGAGAGGCTAAAGCCCTGCTACGTCATAAAGAAAAATATGAAGAATAGTAAAACAAAACCAACCTCAACAAGGATTTCCAGCAGACTCCCCTTCTTCCAGGGCACAACGCCTTTGAGAATAAAATCCACTACTTTAGAATTTTTTAATACTTCTCCCACAAATGTAAGAACTTTATCCAGTGCATCAACCCTTTTCTCTATTTTTGCCAGCCTCTCCTTATGCTTCGAGGCATCTAGCTGGGCAGCGTTCATCAATTTCAACACTTCTGAGCACATGCTCTGGATATCAGTCTGGTGAATACTGTCCGATACCTTTAGGCCTTTTTTCATTGCATCTGTCTCATCAGGAGCTGCTCGGGACACTGTGAGCTTGTTAATGCCTTTTTCTACATCATCAATGCCTTTGTTAACTCGCTGCAGTTTGCCTGTCAGATCTTCTTGGAAATGCAACAGTTTGTCCATCTTTTCATTCAAGACATTCAGTTTTTTGTCCATCATACTTAAATTGTTCACTTTTGTAGGCTGTAACTTTGTCAGGGCATTTCCCTCTGCAAGGTCCAAGCTACCCGCAGACATTCTGTCCAGACAGCAGGATGTCAGATAGATTAGGTTGGCTTTTCATTAATCATAAATTAGAAAATGAGGGTCTGAAAGTTCATCTTCTTTAGCTATTCCTATACCAGACAACCTCACTTATTGGAGTCGCTAGAGCATATCAGGAGATAGCTGCTGCACAAAAGATTTATTTCTGTGTTATCTATTTCTTACTGTGTTCTTTCAATGATGGAGGTAATTTGGCACCAGACTATATTTTCTTGGGCCTCCTTGACGTCACAAAACCATTTAAAATTCTTTCTCAAGTGGCTGTTGATAGGCAAGCATCCTAACAATTGCCAATGCCTGAGCAGACCTCTGGAGGGAGAAGGATTGTTTTTATGGCCAGTTTTAGTTCTGCAATAATGAAAAGAATTTGCTAGAGCATTTCTCTTCATTAAATAGGAAAAACATAAAAGTAAATTTGGTGGCCTTCCAAGCTAAGGCTTGGAAGAATTCAGCTTTGTAGCACGGATGCAGAGCACCCATCACAGACACAGGGTGTGCTCTTTAGGTTGGCTGGCACTTGAATTTAAAAATAGAGTACAATGACAAGGATCTGAAATACGTATCTAGCACCAGCATGTCTTTGTCAACTGAAACTTCTAAAATTAAATCTTTCTCCCAGGCTATGAAAGTGAACCGAGTAAAAAAAAAAAAAAAAAAAAAAAAAAAAAAAAAAAAAAAATCTTCATGAAGGCACAGCAGAATTAGTCCAACTATTAGCAGCAAAATTATTAAATCATCAATCTTATTTAAAGGATTTGTTACTGACTTGCTTTCACTTCTGAACCACAGCGTGTCTACTACAAAAATTACAGTCAGTCACTAGAGAACAGAAAGGTAGTCACTTTATACTTGCACAGCCCCCACTGCCACAGTTCTGAACGCTTTAGAAACATTAATGAACGTATCCTTACAATACAACACAGAACGAGCGACAGTCCTCTTCCACAGAGGACGAATTGCAGCATCAAGAGATAAAGCAGTGTGTCCCATGCCAGACGTGACATTGTGTCAAACGACTGCGTCTAGTTCTCCCAGGTCCCTTTTCACTGCTGTATGTATGTAGAGCAGGGGGAGAAAGCAGTGGGGAAATCCTGCTGCTGCAGGAGTCCTGGTGCGACAGAACAATGGAACCACATCAAAGCCATGGGCTTTGGGATACCAAGCATCCCTTTGCCTCCAACCCTTCCTCATTTTTTGGAAGGGGCGTATAGGAAGAAAGTGTAATTCCTAAAGTGAATTTGCTGTATGAAATAGGACATTCTAGAAATCAAAATCCTTCCTCTACACACCTCAGAGTAGTAGCGGCATTAAAATTACCCTCTCGAGAAGACGTTAAGTCCTTGCCACTTCTGTAAGACAAGGGTTTTTACCTTTACAATAAAAAAATGTTTTGTTATGTCTTCCAAGGCCACCAAATAATTATAGCCAATCTGGTGGTTCTGTGACATTTAGAGGCCAATAACTGGCTCTACGAAAGATACCAAAAGCTTTAATACTTGGACTGTTCATCACCTTCAAGGGAGAGTTTGAATACCAAGCAATGACTTTAGAAGAAAACTTGGCCTGTGAAAGCTGATGGGAGTCAGCATCTCATGCCATGGCACTTCTCCTGATCAAAAAATTATTTTAAAGTCACTGGTATTTTCACAGCGGTCTGGGATAGTATGGCTTAGGTTTTATGATACCCCATATAATCTTATTTCGATAATCAAGCATACAATGCAGTAAAATATACAGCTCTATCTTGAAAGTACAGGACATTGGCAATAAAAGCTTCGCAACTCTACTACTGCATTTAAAGAATCAGAGTTTTCAGCCAAATGCCTTTAAGTAATTAATTCTTTCAAGCCTACAAAGATGCTTGATGACAAATAATCAAAACGGCCAACATTTTTACTAAATCAAGAGTACCAGCTGAATGTTGTCCTCTCAAGAAGAAAAAGGTAGAGTCATTTGGTTGTTATATTTAAAGTTAGACCACTTGCAGCAAATATTTCAATAAGGAAACCTAGCCACAGAAAGTCATCCACAGTTGCATACTTAGAACTTAAGTTGCCACCACCAGCGTGCTATTACAGGCAGAGCATGCACGGTCGTGGAACAATGCAAGTACAATAAAAGTGCACAACTGGCCTCTGTTTGTTTGTGGGCAAATGGGAGTCTTTTGAAATCTTGAACCTTCTTAATTATTTAACAATTGAGAGCCAAAAAGCATTAATGCTGCCCCATTGTTATTTACTAGTGTTATTATTCATATAACACTGATTATTTAATCCTCCTCACATACAATGGACTCTAATGGTAAATGCTATGTAAAACAAAAAAGGGGACTTTAAAAAAAAAACAAGAAGGAAATCTCTGAATTTATATTAGTTTACACAAGCAGACTTGCCTGACTACAACTCAAGGGGCAAACACCATCTCTTCCTCCTCCAGATTCAGCCACATGCACTGTGTATTCCAGCTATATGGAACCGATTTCACCACCTAATACCTACTCACACAGTGCACTGAGAGATGTGTAAGATAATGCACTACGGAGAATTCGTGCTACATGCAGCAAATATTCCTTGCTAGTGTTGTCTGAGGTACATACAGGGAAGATACAGCCAAAGCTGCCTCCTACTCAGATACAGCTGTTTGACTTGTAACACTACTTGCATCGTACTGTGCATCCATAAGCAACTTCAAAATTACAAGGTGGGATGAAGGATAGAGAAAAAGGAAACATCTTTGGCCCACAGTGAGAAGTTTTAAACATCTGTCACAAAGTTATTAAGGTCAGCTTTGCTTTTTGCTTTTAATTTCTTTCTCCCCTCTCTCCCCTTTTAAAATTCTGGTAAACACACAAAAAGAAAAAATGGCTCCAACGGATCTAACTGWTTGTTTTGTCTTCAGGATGATAATATGCCCAAATTCTGGCAAAAAATCTTTTATTCCTTTTGCTTTGAATTACAATAGAAGGCAATTTTTGTTCAGAACATTGATTTAGTGCCCAATGTTTGCATCTTGCTTGAGCAGCCTGAAGAGAACATTCAGTTCCATTGACAGTCTCAAGCCTTTCAATACTTACCAAAAAAATAAGAGAAAAATCCTAAATTGCCTGACTCCATATTGCAGGTCATAGTATACCCATCCTTAGACGTCACAAAAAAGTGAATAGCCTATTAAACTCACTTTTTCTTTGTAAGGAGCTATTGCTTATAATGACATTTTGCACTTACATACTGCAACACACGTTGCTTCATCTTCAGTACTCCCCAAATTACATCTGAAGCACCTGAAGTGTTGTATGAGCAACGAATACCAGTGAATCTTGCAGGACCTCTGTAGATTGCAGACCTATGCTCAGTCACCCCGTGTTGTCATTGGCAGAACGAACTGGTGAGCCACAAGACTCTATCATAGTCTGGATGCAACTTGAATAAAGTTTCTGATGATAATTGGTCRCCTGTGGATTTCTGCTTGTTCCTTCCAGGTAACAAAAAAATGAGCACTGTGATCTGGAGCGTGTAGGCAACTGCCTCCATTCCATTAAGAGCTGAACTGAAATGAACTTCTAGGATACCTTTAAAATATCTCCAAGCTATCAAGTATCTCAGGAGTGCCAGAAAAAAGGAACATAAATGCTGGAGAACCAGAACTCCAAGTGACCTTGAACTGATGATGCCAAAGACACTTCTATTCTCAAGGGGGAAATGAGAGTTTATTCCTCTTTGGCTTCAACCCCACACACACCCTCCCAGTTGTGAAAGAGAGATGTCAGAATACAAGAGAAAAATTCACATTCAACACAAAGAATCTATGATATAGCAGTTCAGTTATGATCGCTCCTTGCTAGCTCTGACCCAAAGGAAGGAAAAAACACAAAGATGGGGTGAAGAGGAAAAAAAAAAAAAGAGAGGAAAAAAAAAATCTACAGCATGTACTAAAGTGACAGCAGAGGCTTATATCCCAAACAAGAAATGTCACAGAGGTTAAAACCAGCTGCTCAAACAGATCATCTCATTAGATTATTGCATTGCTTCCAACAACATAGTAAAACTGGAGATGTCTGAAAATAGTAGGTAAATGAAAAAAATCACCTTTTTAAAGGCTGAAATGAAGCCTAAGTTTTATAGAGAACTTGGAGGCTTTGGGAGAAGTTTGCAGTCGTTGCAATGCAACAGAGTTCTAAGGAGATGAAGAACTCAATGTGGTAAAACATCAGGAGCTTACGAAAAGAAAAAAAAAAAAAACAAACAGCAGATAAGCTCAAAACAATCTGGCTACATCTGCTAAACACTAATCAGGCAAAAAAATACTAATAAATATCCTTTACATATTTAGAAACCAGCTGTCAACTTTTTCAAGTTACACTGAAAATCCACTTAATCTACATCTAGTTGCTGCAGCTCATTAACATACACTTCTTAGTTTTGTGTCCAGCAAATGAAAGGGTAACTAAATTTTTTTAGGGTACCTAAACTTTTGAAAAATTAAGCCCTACACCAGTGAGTAATTTGTCATGAACAGCATGTTTCCTAGACGCATGAAAGGTAATAAATCATGTCCACAGAGTAATGGTGCAGCACGAGACCAATTCTCATGACAAATGGCAAGCACTGAAATGGGCATTGGCTCTAATTTAGAGCAATAACTTCCAAGGGCAAGATATGCCATACAGTCTGGATAAGTCTATCTAGTCCAATAGTTGGGTTTCCTGCTGAGATCAGACAAAAGACGTCCATCTGCCGTGTTTGGTGGTGTACTAGGAACTGGCCCACACCTGCTTTAGAAGGCCAAGAACCTGACATTTAACACATTACTAACGTCGGCTGTTGGTTGAAATCCACCTGCACAGTAAAAGGGTCTATAAAGCACTACCAGTCTCCCCAGGTGACCCTGGCATGATACATTTCAATATCGCCTAGCTAACAAGAGTACGTTACTATAGTAATAGATCAACTAAATCTTAACAATCACTATATAACTCTTTTTTTTTTTTCTTTCTCTATGTATTCAATGACAGAAAACTGTTAACACAGTAGGTTACGAAGCACTCTCTTGCAAGTCCTGACTTCTTCCCCCCTTCTTTTTTATTCTTTTTCAAACATCTGAATCTAAGTATAATGCTCCCAGGCAGTGGCACAGCTAAGGATAGGTTAATGAATCTGAGATCATGCATAGTATTGCAATGCATCTCTGCCAGGCAACTGACAGCAGATAGCTGAACAGATCAATTATGACATTTCATTTACATCAAAGTGGTGAGATTTCTAGATAACAGTTTACCACTTGCCCTCATGGCTTAACAAGGACCTTTAAGGCCTTCCTCCAGGTTACTTTGCCTCTCAGGAGGCCAGGAGAGCACCTGCTGCCCATCCACATTCACTCACTTGATCCCAGAGCTTATTCTCACCACCAAGTCTGTTACCCACAGAAGCTACATGGAGAAGCTGTCTCATTACTTTTAATTCTCATTCTTTAAAACTTTTTTTTTTTTTAAACCCAAGCAGCTACTAAACTGTTTTACCAACTGGGACCAGAAAGGTGGTCATCAGTAATGTTCCCCTGGTGTGGTGGTACTGATTCACCCTCCCGCTCCTCCACACCCTCCGACAAAGAGCTTTCCCCTGGAAACTGAACAGAAAAGTCATGTTGCTCGTTCTGCTTTCCCTGAATTTCAGGGATTTTATATCTAATGCAGTCAGTTCCTTGTAAAGCCTGCTGATGTTAACGGTCAGCCACAAAAACTACCCTTGGATTCAAGAAGCCTCTCATTTGCAAGATGCTTTCTCACTACTACTAGGAGCTCAGCAGAGAACCCTAAGGCACCTTCTACACCTGCCAAAAGCTCTTGTGTCTACGGCAGTTTGCTCAGGTACAAGTAATTGTAAGTCAGTAGGGATCTAATGCAATGTAGAAGAGTAGCCTTGGCTTTGCAGTAATGCCAATAGGAGTAAAACCAGTAAAAGCAAATTCTTGTCACTGAAGTGATGTGATAGGCCTCTCGGTATAAATATATAGGGAACAGATCCATTGCATAAGAAAGGGTTATTTCTAGACAGTCAACTTTTCAGAAAAAAACCTTACATAATCCAGAGTTCGCTCCAAAACACATTGAAACCAGCACAATCGTTCTTGCTGACTTGAAATTTGACTGGCTTCAAATCAAATCCCTCAGCAAAGTCTCTGCTTTGCCAGCAACACGCTTTTGTTTGAGAAGATGAAAATCACCAAATTGCACTGTGCTTTGTGTCGTCTTCTATTCCCCTCCTACTTCAGAAGATCTTTTCAGCTTCAAATTTGAAAAATCACCCCAAAAATGCACACACGGAGCTGTACTAACTTGCTAATTTGTAACCATTGTTTCCAACTTCACCTTTCTCAACACCATGACTGACAATTGCTGTGAGAATATATCCGACTATTTTCTTGGCTCCTCCACTCATATTGCCAAAGTTAAAAGGCAATAATACTGTTCCTCCAACTACCCTTCTGCCCTTCATAGTTACTGACTGAAGTATGATTACCTCGAGCACAATTTTACATTGCATAGGTTTAAGCGTTTTAAAGGTAAAACACACAAGCACCTCAAATCATGTCAGACTGCACTGGAATTAAGTGAACGAAGCGTTCATGGACGGCCACACGAGGGGCAGCCTCCAGCCACTCACAAAGCACTTGACTGGACTTGAGTGTGCCTCGGCTACTGACRCACACTTTTGGAAACTTTTCCCAAGCGCGTGCAAAGCAGTTAGCGCCATCGTTTCAGGCCTTGGGGAAGCTGGAGTCTCAGTTATTGATTTTTTTCTCTCTCACATTTCCATCTGACAGTTGCCATTGTGGTACAACAAACACCAAGTACTGTGCTCAGTGTTCCTTGCTGATAATGGTCTTTACAGGAACCTAACAATGGGGGATTTTCTTTTTTTTATTATTTTTTTTTTTTAAAGTAAGAACACTCCTTGACATTGGTATTCCCCACTAATAACCAGAACACCATGTTAAGGAAATTCTAGATCAAGTAAATAGTCATCTGTCCTACAATGAAGTCTGTTATGTGCTATATTCACCTGCTGATTTAGAGCGCTCTGACATTTTGCTTTGACGTCATTCACAAACACAGGAATAACTTCACCACTTCAGGCTTAGTCTCAACACAAACTCTGCTTTGAAAAGGATTCAGAGTAAGAGAGTTTGGGTACAAAAGCTGGAGGTTTTGCAAACTCTTCTCAGCAATCAAATACTCACAGAGAAGCTACTTGCACTCCTTTAGGTGAATGTTTAAATGTCTGGCAAAAAACACAGAAAATGCTGCATCTATTTCAGATGTGCAAAAGATCTCCAGCTAAATTTATAATGGCTTTCATCAAGTTGGAAGAAAGATACCGAAAACAAACAAAAGAATGTCACCTACAGAGAAGCTTGTCTAAAAGAAAATTATACCACATGCCAGTGGAATTGCAGAAAGCAGCTAACAACAGGCGTCACGCTTTCCAGAGCACGGAATGAGAAGGCAATTTTTTTAAGTTTATCTCTCTAAAGCAGATAGTTTAAGAACAGTTGGGTGTGAATTAGAAGCCTTGAGTTAGGGCCCCAGTGGTATGACTAAGCACACTGATCCATTTTTCCATCTGAAGTTGGTATCTCAGTACAAGTATCTAGTAAAAACAGAAATCCACAGCACATCTGGTGCAGCCACTTTCAGTCCCAAAACAGCAAGTACCCCCTAGAGCTTCTATCAGAACTCAGGAAGTTTTGCTTCTGAACCACCTTGCTACCTTAAATCAACAGCCAACAGACTCCAGAGTATTAATTTTAAGCAACCACATACAAGGTTCTCTGCACTCATAAGAAACTCCTGAATTAAAACTACTAAACCATCACAATCTTGCAATTCTGCTATTAGATCAGTGACAAATTCATMTCCAGATGCACTGCAGAGATAGTTGTAGTTGTAGTGTAAACGCAGAAACACTGATAAGCAGCATTAGCCTAAAAAAACAGCACCAAGTGCTGGCACAGTAAAGCAAAATCACTCAGGAAAGCAAGCAAGTAACACTGTTGATAAAAGATCAGGATATAAATGGTTTGGATTTCATATTAGTTGGTAGCAGGAGTAGCTGTCACCAAAGGACAGTAGGGCAGTGCCAGCCACACATCTAGTGACGGTACATCAAGATCTTCTCCGTGTGAGAAATTAGGAGAGTAGTTAAAATGCTGGGCAGGATGCTGGAAAAGACTGCAGTAGTATCCTGCAGAGAGGTGAGCACCAGGAGAGCAAGTTACACCTGGCAGGAGTCTCTACATACAGTCCATGAAAATGGTGGAATACAGAGCTCCCCGGCTCTTGTTCAGCCACAAGAAGAGGGACAGGAAAATTTTGCAAAAGTTTCTCTAAACTGAATCTAGTGAAGAGTGGATCTGATTAAATTCTGCATTGACCATAACCCAGTGGAAAGTGCACTGAGACAAACTCAATGCCCCACAGCAACGACTGACAGCTTTCTACCCGGCTTACCAAGACAAACGATCACTGACGGCCACGGTAAGAACTGTCTTGCAGAGCAGGATGACTCAGTCAGCCATTTGATAACTTGCACCAATGTTTTCTGGCCCTAAGACTGATAATTCTGTATAAAGCAAACCCAAAAACAAGAAGGTCAGTCAATCATCACATTTGTAGCAAGCTATTTTCTTTTTATAGCAAGAGACGTCAAGGAAGATGCAATTAAAGCTGTGCCAATTCCTAAAGAGGTGCTGAGAATTAACCAGGACCCTGAAGCTGAAGCTCCCCACACTGGGCTTCTGGGGGACTTCAGCTGAAACTGGGAACAGGAAGCCACCAAGAAAATATCCAGAACAGAGCTATTTATAAAAAAAGCGCATTTCTTTTTAATTCTACCCAGCCTTATACAATACCAGTGAGCATGCAACAACAGTGCTGGAAGGGATCAGGTCTCTGAACAGAAGCATTCAGGACAGTACATACCTGAAGTCGGAGGCATGTGTAAATAAGGTGGATGAGCCAGAAAGCACATGTACTGCTCAAGYCTGAACACCAAAATGAGGACACAAACGAGAGAACAAAAGGTGAACCACAAATATAGAAGACAACAGCAGGAGGACCTGCTAGCTCCTGCTATCTCAATTCAGCCATGGGAGAAGGTGAAAACAAACCTGTTTTGTAATGTCAGAGACTATATATAGTTTACTACTCTAGTTTCTGGGATATGAACTGTCTGAAAGGATACTCAATAGAATATATTTAGACTGCAAACCACTATACACTGGTGCAAAATTCAAACTGGAGCATATGACATCTTTCTCTTGAGTTCCCACAAAGCCTGGGAACACAGTGTTAACAATTGAGATGCTCAGAAATTTTCCAACCATGTACTTTTCTAAAAGTCTCAGTCCTTCAAAATGGCTTACTACTTCCATTGATTTTATTTCAGTCTGTCCACCTTTCTGCTAGCTCTCCGTAGCAGTCTGCATGTAGCCTGCCAAGACTCTGGACCCAAGGATGGTAGTTTCAAGGCCTCTGCAATACGCAGACTGCCCCAGAGCCTGGGATCCCAGATCTGGTCTGCTGAGTAGAGGATTGATTCCCCAGGTAAACAGGAGCCCGAACTGCAGGTGTCAAGGCCTGGTCTCCATCAGGCCTAACCCAGCAGCTCTGCAATCCAAGCATCAAGTAACCACACAAAACGGGAGACAACTGTTCAAAGAGACGTTAAAACAAAGGTAATTGTTGTGAAGTGCAAGACATTCAAAAACGAATACACAAAGGTCAAGATGTGAACCAAGAGTACCTGAGGAGTTTCAAATAACCCTACACAGGACTCCCAGAAGAAGTAAGTCTGAGTAGCAAAATCAGTAAGATGTTACCCAAAAAAAAGAGTGGAATGCACACCCCCTACCACAAACAGGAATTAGGAGAGGAGCATCAAGACTAGCTTCTGTGAAGGACTAGGTGACTTCAGATATCTCATTAAGTGGCCATGTCCTAAAATAAGAGCCAGCTCCAGCAAGTCAGCAGAAGAAAGAGAACTGCACCACCAAGGTTAAAAGGATTGATGCAGCTGAACATGAAAGCTGTTCAGCTCATGGAAAGGAAAAGCCTGAAGGAAGTATAGGCAACTTGGTTTTCAGGCACATGTTAGAACACACCTATCACTGCCTCTCCTAATGAAGAGTCCGATTAATTTCGGAAACACAAAACGCCTCATCTTACTGCTTGAGCACGAACTACGCCCTCCACTGTACATCTGAGCAATAACACAAATTTCCAAGCAATCTGTAAACGCACTCCGGGAACTGCTTACAGAGCTGCCTAGTATTATGAGTCCTTCCATAACACCAGGATCAGCTGAACGAGCTGCTTACTCGAGTACAAGCAGGCAGATCATCAAGTACTATGCAGAAAGAGACTACGGTCAACAAACATGCAAACAAGCTCCACACTGCAACCACTGAAATCAGAAGTGTATATACACTCATCAGCTCCTGCTGGAACAGGCTCAAACCCAACTTATAGGCTGCCATTCTACATGGGAGAAGAGAGCTCTCACTAGGATTAGCATTAAGCTTACAGATTAGAGCAGTTCTCACCAACTTTAGTAAGAACTGCACGCATGGTCCAAGACACTATTTATCCTTATATGCTTCTCTGCTGGTCATATCCTCCAAAAATGAATTTGAGTGTTAGTTTTGTGAATAAAACAAAGAATGATTTTCCAAGTGATAAACATAGTGAGTTTGGTAAGCTGGCCAGAGTGATGTAATCCAATGCAAGACATCCAAAACAAAGTTATTTTTGATTCTTAGCTCACTGAGGACTAGGAAAACCAATAAATCAAACTAAATCTAAGATAGCTTTTACCTGTGGACCTTAACGTGTTTTCAGAAGAGAAGTATCATTATCACTAGTTCTACAGAAAGGGAAATTGAAGCAATGAATATGAAAGAATTACTCAGTCACCCAACAGATCAATTACAGAGAAACAAGATATTCTGAATCTCATTATAGCCTTCATATTATTGCGAAATGCTAACTGCTCTGCACAGAGCCAAGCCACAGGATGCTATGTAGACAGAGAACTGCAGTACTGACTTTTTTCCCCCAAGACGTGACTAGTCCAAAAAAACCCTGATCATTTGCTTTGATGGTTCTAAAGCCACCTTCCATAGTCCTTCCTGAAATATCTTTCATTTGCATTCCTCCGGCAACAAGCAAAAGAAAATTGCATGTATTCCAGGCTGTTTAATATCTTTAACAAAAAGTTGAATATCAACGATTTAAACACATTGTTACCTTTTCAGCATGAAGAACAGCTGAACAGTATATTCAATTAAATTAATAGACCAAAATTTTTTTCTGCTCTGTTGCCATAAATAGACAACAAATCACGTGGCCAGAGGGGTATGAAACGTATCTAGTCTTCTGAGCCATTCTGTTTCTTAGGTAATAAATGATATCCAGAATGTCATATTCTACTGTTGGCTGTATTAAATCCACCACATGATATTACATTAGATCAATTTGAGGCTTTGGAACAAGATCCTACTTGTTGAAATTAGTAGAAATTTTGTTATTTTCTTCAACTGGGCCAGAATTTGGTTCGTCACTGTTGATTCAGTTCATTAACTCCACTGGCTCTTTAAAGAACTAAATGATTACAAATACAAACTCTTTAAGAAAGCCTATTAGAGCTAGCTAACATGAGGAAATCCTTTCTTCAAATTTTTGAAAGAAAACAGCCCTAAAAAACCCCCACAACAATCTGATCCATCCTCATTCAAAATGCAACTCCTATAACTTYTTTTTTTTTAATTACTTCACCTGTATTATATGTACATGGCATTCTTTTTAAGGTTGCTTAAGTCCATTTTCTGCTTCTGTCTGGATGGTAATGGTCTTTTCAGCAACTCAAAAAGTAGGCAAATGCAAACAAACTGAAGAAAACAGAAACAGAGTTTCCCTAGACTTCCTACCACTGTAACAACCGAAACTTAACTCCACAGATAGCGTTAAAACACAATGTGGTTTGGTGAATAGCTTATAACGGTAGAAAAGCAGATTCCTATTCTCTCTTCCACCAGTGATGTCTCTGCGTCTCTCTCCTCTTGCAGGGTTTGTGGTCGGTCGATCGGTGGTTAAGCTTTCACAGGCAGAATCTCTTTTCACTTTGTCTCCTCAGGCCCTTGCACAATGGGGTTCTGATCTCACAACTTTTAAGTACTGCCACAGAGCACACATTTAAGGTATTGAGCGCCTGGCGTTCAAGTTGATTGCACTGCTTTTACCACAGGTTGATGCAGAATTTGGCTCCTCATTATATCACCTCAGCATGAGCCTGCCCAACAGATTCATTGTCTTCAAACTCTCAGACATATGACAACTAAAGCAAAAAGCTGTAACAACCAACCTCCACATAATTTGAATGGCAGTCTGGCATCCTATACTACAAATATACCACTTAGAATAAAAGTTTTAATGTGCCACGGCTCTCACGAAAAATAAATTTATTTACAAAGGCAAAGCCTGCACTCATCATTTCAGAAACACCTCCTTGACGTCGGCAGGTGTTTTGCAAGCCAACAGACTGCACAACCTGGCCAAGAACATCAAACACACATAGCACTTTACAAAAGGCACAGAAACCAATCCTGCACCATCTAGAAAGATTTTACTTTCAAACTACGCTCACAATAAAATACTAAGGAGTCCCTTACCGTAAATCTCTCTATGTAATCAGAAACACAAAATCCTCCCATGTTCAAACGAAGGGATCTGTGCAGGGAAGATTCTTGATATAAAGTTCCCATCCTGTTGGGCTTGTATGGTGGTCTCCCAGGTAGCCTGAAGCTTTTTACTGAATAAAGCTGCACAGCCTCCCTGGATCTTGCTAGAATTCTGCTTGTGAGATAAACTAGGCATTTAATCTTATCTAACACTACACCAGGCATTTCAATCATTTCTCTTCCTTATCAGCATTACTAAGTTCTATCCGTATCCCAGCAGCTCACTTCCTGAATTACTGATAACAGCTACTGTAAGGCACGGAAACAACAGATGACGACAGCCAAATCTCTTGAGTCACTAGAGTCCCTTCTTTGTATTTCTCTGTTCCTTAGCTTATTTTTGCCCAATTTAACTTTGCTTTAGCTGTAACTTAAGGACAGCATGTTTGCTTCAGCCAAGCAGTGACAAGACTGTCGATTATCTGACTGCTGTTCTTTTTTTCAGTGACACTGACTACTGCTGCAGGATATTTGCTTTAACATAACATGATTATTATACATGTGGGCATTTCTTTTATTTCCAGTTTCTTAAGCAATAACATAGGAACAGAGGGAACTAAAGAATGGACAAAAAAGGACAAATATTCACCCTCCATCAGAATTCACATACATATTTATGCCTTCAAGCACTGTTTCTACAGTCTGATGCTATGCACACCGAGCCATTTACTGCAGTCTGTAAAATACCTTACAGTCAAACAAAAGTACTCACACAAATGTATGTTGCCATGAAGTCCATGTAGGCATATTTGTGAACTTCTAGATTTAGAATCTTTTAAATTTTTTTCTACCTACACAATTAGATTAATAAGCAGCCATAATGCACCCAAATGATGTTCCTCCTCAGGCATTTGGTCCTCAGCTAATGAATTCCTTTTTATTTTGCCCTGTGTAAATCACACAATTTTTTTTATTGGGTTCTTCCCTATAAGAACAGTGGAGTACAAATATACAAAGACAACAGATACCAAGATGCCTGGATGACCTAAGAAGGAAAGTAAGTTCTGGAGAAGTAGAAGCAAATCTACTTCTGATTTTCATCTGTGCTGTGCCTTCCTTTCCCACTCTGCCAACAAGCTGCAGTAGAATTAGCTCTGTTTGATTCCTAGCTACAAGTGATCTAACATTAACCTGAATCACATCAGGCACGGGTATAAACAAAGTGACAGCCACTCACTATGGACCAGCGGCCTTTGAGCAGACGGACAGCAGTATCTGGGCTTAGCATGGGCCATGTCTTCACCGCTTTAATCAAAATAGAAGTGTGTTCTACCACAGGATGAGTGCACATGCAGTCTCCCCTAAAATAATCAAGCAGGCAATGGAGACAAGATACTGTACCTTTATCATTACGATCTAAGAGATGTCAGGTCCAGAAGTGTGGGTATAGATCCGGCTACCCCTCTCACAGCAAAAACAAGTGCTTCGTTTCCACTTGGGTTTGTACAGCAAGATAACCAATATGCTGTTAAAAACAAAATAAAACCAATGTGAGTGCAGACAAAACCAGTGAATTAAGGTGAATGAGGAACCCTCACAGGGCAAAAGCCAGGGAGGGGATGGCCAGGCTTGCTGTGCTGCAAGTATTTTTTACTGCCAGGCAGGGAATGTTTTTCAGGCCATTCAACGAACAAGGGAAAAGGCCAGGGGTTGCCTGGGGTACAGGATGATTTGACCGCAGCTCATAGAGGTGAGATAGTTCTGGCAAGAGGTTAGCAGTCTAACATCCTGGTAAAGGGACAGAGGCAACCTGAGGCTGCCTGAGACACTGGACTTAGACCTCCAGAAATGTGAGGTCTGTCTCAACTGTCCAACTCCTGCGTAATTTCTAACTCTATCTCTGTGCCTTGGCTTTTCCACCTGTAAAACTGAGTTAAACTCTTCCTAGCTCACAGAATATTTTCACAGCTTTAGAATCTATTATTACTATTCCCCCTTTTAAAGGGCAAAACTAATCTGTAAATCCTAGGTCAAAACTGCCCCAAAAATTTTAAGACATGTCAGCCAACTCCATATAGTGGTACAGGAAAACTTCTGAGCAGTAAGCAGTGAGACTGCTGCTGAGCCCTTTTGCCTGGATAGGGTAAGACTGTTGCAGGCTTTACGGCAGCACCTCAAGCAGTATTCCTGGCGTTTGCACAAGGAACAATATCCAGCCACCTCTCAATGGGAGAGGAGACTATCCACATGGGCATCAAGCTCTTGAACACGGCCCTAAGTTTTTTTATTAACATGTATGATTGTATGAATTAAAGACCCCTATTCCAGATCCTAAGAAAACAACAAATACTACAGCCATTCCAAAGGTGTAGTGCTTAATAGATGAGTCAGGAGATCCCTCAGCCCAGGGGAGGAAAAAAAAAAGTATTTTTAATACATTTGTGACTTATTCCAATAGCACAAATAATCATGTTGTTACTCCAGATTTAATAAAGAGATGCTATTACTTAACGTGGCAGCAGAGGCATGTAGAGCATGTAAGCACCACGCCACAGGGGAAAGCTTGCATGACAAAGAGAATCCTTTAGGAAATTTGGCAAGCAGTCCGGAACAAGCAATGCTCAGCCTGCAACCTTCCATTAGCAGATCTAAATACAGAACTGTAGTGTAAAACAACACCTTCCTGCAGTATTTTCATTAATTAATACTAAGAATATAATTATTATGATGATGAGCTTCACTGACTTTGCTTTTTCTCCATTTTAGCTTCTGGAAAAAATAAAGTTGGAGCTTTTCTCTCCCCCATTTTCATTTCAGATCTTATGATGCCGATTCTGGACTCTGTTTTCAGAAGAGTATTAAAAGCAACAAATCAGTAGCAACTATATAACATCCAATCCACAGGAAGGAAGCAGTCCACTTTTCACAAAGTTAAATGTATTGCTGTGGATAGAAAACAGGCAATGGACACAGGACTACATTTTCTTTAGTACTAGGGAAAAGTCGAGTGGATTTTACATACAAGGAAAAACAGAGTTGGTGCCTTGCCCTAAAATACTAAGGGCTAGAAACAAGGGAAGTGCTCACTTTGAGTATAGGTATTCCAGTATAGGCTTTGTAGATGTCACAAGATATCATTTACTTATAGAATAAATTGAAAGCTTTTCGAAAAATAACGCAAGTAACACCCAACAAATGAAATCAAGATCAAGGTTAGTACTTTAGCTTTTAGAGCAACTCTTTGAATCTGCTATACTTAGACTCCAGAACTCCTCTTTCAAACCAAGAGAGGTCTTTGCCAGCTAGATCAGTGCATTCGGAGCAGAGACCAAGAAAAGGAAAAAGGTAATGTTAAGAGGCTATTAATTATTACTAGCTTCCCCAGCCAGCTGCTGACAGATATGCCAATTCCTGCCCCAACTACAGAGTAAAATGAAGGGGCTCAGCATTTTTGAGGTGACCTCTCTCATCTCCCAGCATCAGCCTCTGTGAACTAGGAGGAGGTGCATTGCTCCACAAACACATCCCGTTTTCAGGGAATTTATAATCTAAACATTCCTTAGCCGAAACTGTTAACATGGCAGTTAATACAGAGTATCTTCCTTCCTGAAAATAAATAAGGAGAAGCTTTAGTCCCTTGGCACATTTCTTTCACACACACTTAAGAGTTACTAAATTACTTAAGTATTTTAGAGCCTTTTTGTCATTAATGATCAGGGGCAGGGAGCTACTAACACTGATGCCACCCAGTTTAACTTATCATGACTATGCCCAAAACATCTAACTGAAGGTTCACAGTTCTCTTCCAAAAGGGATTTCCAAATCCTACCAATAACTTACCCTTTCATTACGCTTCCATCCATGCAACAAGCTAGAACTGAATGCCAGCATACAGGAGTGTTCCCAGGGAAATGCACACAGAATCAGCAGGCAGAGTATTGATACCAGAAATGTTCAAGTCCCCTTCTGTATCTGATCAGGACAAGTATTCAGGAGGCTGTGAAGACTCTGACTGATGAGGCATTTTCTAAGAGCAGTCAACTCCTGGTTGTCTCTGTGCCAGTATCAGCACATTTCTAGAGCTGCTCCACTCACAATGGATTAGTATTAAAGGCCAGGTCTGAAAGCCTCCCCACCTCATTAATATTCATTTTATATTTTAAATTCCATTTACACAAGGACTCTTCCCCAAGGCTAGAAGCCTCATAAATTATATTCCATTTTTAAACCTGCAGTATTCACTCTTATTGTTTCAGAAGGAAAACACTAGCAGAGACAGCTTTAGGCAGGCTGCTTTTGTTTAAAAGAATAGTATCTAAAGCCCTGCTTTCACTTCATTAGCCCACAAAGATTTGCACTGCAACGAATCCTGCCTGCAAAGCAAAAACACAAGTACAACTGTCAGCAGAGTTTCATTCTTTGACTATTCTGCTTTTGTTCCAGCTGCCAAAGCGGGTGGGTATATCGTCTGCAGCTGAATAAACTCAAGAAAGGCAACTTACCTAGTGAACACTTCAAAAATAGCTACAATCACCATAAAAACAAATTAAAAGAGACAACGTGACTCAGTATCTACTTTGTCTCCTGGCAAGCATGGGTGGATGATTTTGCATTCAAAGCATATCACATTACATAGCAAACCTGGCTCTGATGGTCATAAAAAAGGTCCAAAGGAGAACAGATCCAAGCCTTCTCTGTAAGGATGGGGGACAATTTTTAGGTAGTAATCTTTTACTTCTGTATAGCACAGAGCCTGTAGGTCAACCCTACAGGCAGCAACAAACAAGTTTGGGATGCTGAGGCAGCCAGCGCCTGCACCCTTCTAGTCTCCACTACCGAAGGAATGAACAGCAAAAGGGAAAAGTAAGATCAATTGTTCTAGCTTTACCTTATTCTCCTTTGCAAAGCCTTTGTTGTAACACGGATTTACTGTTCAACAGCCTGTTAGTTTTTAATGTGGAGAAGTAACCTTTTGCAAAAACTTGAAACCAAAAGAATTTCACATCATTCCTCCACTTGCCTTCAAAAAAAAAACCTACAATAGTGAGAAGGGCAGCTCAAGAGTGTTTCCCAGAAGTAAGATGGGATGAATAGGCTGTCACTTGCATTGGATGATAGATTTTATCAAGCTCCTACTTTGCACAAGCACTATTCTGTACTTTTTATGAAGAATTAACTCAATTGACACAACCCTCTCTCACCCTCTTGCCCACTCTGAGGCAGCCACAAAGCATAGTTGGTAATTACAACCTCTCATTTCAATGGTCCATTAACTAGGGAAGACATCATTTCTGTCAGTAAGCCCCATAAAGTACACATACAGCACCAAAATTGTATGTCCAATGAACATACGTGTGGAAATCAGATTTATAGGATCCTTTACATTTGAGTATGAAATTCAGAGGTAAGTATTTTAGATGTATTTTAACTTTGGCAGTCTGGATTGCTGACTCCCCCCCCCCCCCCTTCAAATCAGTGTCCACTAACTAGGCTCATTCTAGTCCTCAAAAACCTTCTTTACAAGATGTTTCCTCATTTTGAATCAGCTCTGAAAAACAAAGATTAACACTCTCAATCCCACTCCCAGTGGTGGTGGGGGATCTTGTTCATCTTCCACATCATGTCTGAATCRGTTTCCCACAAGAAAAGCCCAGTAAACTCATAACTAAGGATACAGATGGGGAAAGCCCAAACAACACAGAAAAAAATAATACAGCCTCTGGAGAATGCATTTCTCAAACCACCTAATTTTTAGGTAGAAATGAACTGCTCAACTCTGAGAACAGCTTGAGTAGCAGTATTCTTACTCCTCCTACAAATGCAGCACCTCTCCAGTCACCTCTCCCTTGTTCTCCAAATTGCCCTGCTCCTCCTCACAGCTCCAGAAGTCTCAAACACATGCACTGCTTTCTCTACCATGGTACCCATGACTCTCCATGTCTCTCTCCCAACAGCCTTAACACGCTCATCTTTAATTCTCATCGTTACACCCTTCACCATTCTCTAGCTAAGTCTAGCTTTTCTTTTTTCTACCCTCACCATTCCTAGCTTGGTCACTCTGGTCCCTGCCTCCTTCCCATGTCTGGAGCGAGCCACAATTACCTTCCTCCCTTTGCTATATAAGGAAACTCCAATGCAACTATAACACTGGCTAATAAAGAGAAGTGCATGCCTGAAATCCCAGAAATTGAGATTAATGTAATCATCATGCAATAACAGTCTTTTAACAGTGGCCTTTTAAGTCACTGTGCTTTTGAGTATTACTGCAGTCAAAGAGTGCAAGCTGTCAAAAAGCCCTTTGCTTGATCAGCAAAGAAACAGTAGTAAATTGACAAGCAGCAAACAACAATCTCAGAAATAATTAATCTAATATAATCTCAACCCATCTGTTAGTCTCACAAAATATCTATATATCATTTTTGTGACTTTCTCAGATCCCCCATGTTCAAATAATTAATCTTCTTGTTTCCCAGGAATGCATTTGTAACGCAGGCATTCAGAATAGAACGTGTCCCCTGCTCTTTTCCATTTCTGTATTTTTATTTTTGATCTCTCTATAGTTGGTAGGAGTAGGGTTCTGTTCATTTTGTTTTCAAGTTCTTGTGATACATTAACAATCTAATAAAGATTTTAAAAGACAAAACATTTTACAGGACATATTTTCCTATGTACTGTTGCCATCAGTCTCAAAATCAAAATTGCTGAGCAGTACAAATTGTTGAAGTATCTGTTTCCTCTTCCAAACTTTGCACTCCTTTAACCTTTTTTTTTTCCAGAACTACATTTAGATGCATACACATGAGCTGTACATAAACGTGAGCTTCACTGTTGCTAAGTAACTGTGTGCCAGTAGATAGCACTGTGAATATTGTAAGCAACATCATACAAGTTGCCAAGTTCGTAATTTGGTCAGAGCCAAGAAAAGTAAGCTAAGTATTTTGGACGAGACTCTCAGATCTTTTTAAAACGGGCATGAGCAACAATGAAAGAAAAATACATTGAGAAGTGACTAGACTCATGAGTAATCCTACACACTGTGGGACACTTCTTCCCTATCAGGACAGTCAGGCTATTCTTCAGAATGCAGCTATTAGTATTTACCTAAATTAGGTTTCTTTCTTGATTTCCATTCAGCCCATTATTCACTGCTTTGAGGTACTATTTTCAAAACACTCCTCTACGTAAGTATTAGAAAGACATTCCATCATTTTAAACATTCAGTTAAACAAACAGTTTGTTTTAGAAGCACCTTCTTGAAAACCTTTTATTGGATGTCAAGACCTGTCACTAAAAAAATCCTAAGAGTAAATTCTAATGTTCATCTTCAAATCTTAGGATGGATTTGTCCGCTCAGTTTGGTAGGGAATTCTACTTGTACAATTTTTTTTTTTTTTTTTTTTTTTTTAAAGTTTTTTTTTTTTTTTTTTTTTTTTTTTTTAAAGTTTTTAATTAAGTTTCTTCTTTTTCAACAGAATTAGGAGGTAAAACTACAGGATCAGGCTCTGAATCAGTACTTGGCCAAGACTCGATATATCTCAATGTCTTAAGTATCTCAACCTACTGTATTGKTTTTCATTCTCTGGAATTGCTCTGTCTTAAAGAACAGAGAGATTTGTTACTTTTTCAAGATGATAGGAAGTAATCATTATCCTCCACTGTTTCAGAAAGCTAAAGTAAAAAAGTAATTATGCCTTAACGCTCATTCTACAGTAACATAGGTTCCTTAGTGAATTTAAAAAAAATTGAGCCTTGCATTTCTAACTTCATTCATTTGAGGTTACACATCAACATTTCATAGTTTTAATAAAGTCCTCCAGCTGACAGTCTCGTGCAAATCAACAGCTATTCTTTTCAAGCGTTTCTTACACTTATGCCTTTTCTCTGACTTCTGTCTTGTGTTCAAGACAAAACCTGTACTACCTTCAGGATACTCTGTGTGGTTTCGTAAGATAGATTTAATACCTAGTGCACTTCTTATGCATGTTATGACAACACTAGATCTAAAGATTCATGAAGTATGCTGTTAATAAACTGTATCCCTTTACTTAAATAAAAATGTCCTTTAATACGTCAGAAATATTTTATTTGCCAAAGAAGTAAACTCCATAAATAAACATTACTTTCAAATACATTACAGACTACCGTGCAGTGCCAGTAAAATCAGTGTTAGGACTCAGTATCATTTATTCATTTTACTGAAAACCAGAACTCCTGGTTCACCTGTTGCTCTAGCTAGTTCAGTGACCTTAGATGAAACACTTTGCTGCTGTTAAGGATCAGGACCTGGGGCCCAGACCACCTACATAGCAGACTCCAACCACGCATCTCATCATTACGCGTGCTCACGTGTGCACGTACACACACACAAACAACACATATTCTGCTCCACAACTCCTCCAAATAAAGCAACTCAGATCTCAATCTGAAGATTTTTCTTTATTAGCAAGTTATTTTCAAAAATATTCAAAAGCTGTTTATTCCAAGACAAAACAAAAAACACTAAGACTTGGAAAATTGCCAGACTATTAATGTTTGTACTCCTGGTATCTGGAACACTCACCGTTCTTAACAGCATTTTATGGTCTTCAACACTGTCCAGGATTAAAAATAGTATTTATTTCTTAACCCTTATGACAAAATTAAAGACTAAGTTATGATCGAGAGAAATAATACATAGTAGGAGACCAAAGGCAGTAAACTAATTTTTATAAGATGGAGTTCAGGTTCTACGTACAAAGCTAAGAAGCACCAAGAAAAGCAGCTTGTGGGGTGTGCTCCCTCAGCAGATGAGGGAGGGGTACCTGACTTTTTCCTGGGGGATGTGCTGCATGATGACACCAAATGATTCATGAGAATCATGTTTTGAGCTTGAAATTAAACAACTTCGGTGAAAGCAGGTTTAGGTTTTCTTCTGGAGAAAGAAACAAACACACAGATTTATCCATTCCCATTGCCTTCTGCCTAATCAATTTCTTGCTTTTTACTCAGATTGCACATCCCATTCAACAGCTAGCAGCTATGAGCAGCCCTTTTTAAAGTAAGAGCAGAAAAAAGACCCACTCTAGTACATTAATTTACAGATACTTTCAGTTCATTATGAATTCACAATATCTACTGAAATCATGCAGTGTATTTCTGTAGTGTCTGATCAACCCTAAGGCAGCAAAACTGATCATCTTCATCTCAACAGAAMAACTGCTTAATCAGACATAACTTTGGGGCAGCCAGACTTTCTGTAACTACTAGTGAGCTTTGAAAGCAACAGCCTAAAGGAGACTAAAAAAAAAAAAAATTATTCTACTACTTATTAGAGCTGTCCTACCATCACTGCTACCTAAGTGGCAACCTCCAAAAAGGGTAGGCAAACAACTGGGGAAAGCAACATCTTGAAAGGCTACAGTTAGATTCGCTAGAGGATATTCATCAGAATCCACAGTGAAATTAAAAAGTAGGGAGCCTACTACAAAACACTGATGACATTGTTAATACTTTGAAGGATAACAACTCACCTGAAAGTGTTGGTTGAACTTGTTAACATTTGCTCTGCTGTATTCTCATAATAAGCAAGAAGTGAGGCACAACAGGAAATCTGTAGAGTGAAACAGTTGGTACTGAGAGCCCAACATCTGCTACAGGCAGACCTGGTTGTGCAGACCAAGCACCCACTAACAGTTGAAGGGCATCTTCAAGGTCAATTTTTTGTGAAAGGAATCTACCTCCTGCTCCCCAAGACCATTYCATGATGCAAACATAATCACTGGAAGTAGAGACTATCACAAGATTTGCTTCAGACACACACTCCTAATCCAAACAAAAACACTTGCATAGATGCACCTAGAGATAGAAAATAGGACACCAGCAATACCTGCACGTGTTCATGCATGCAGAGGAATCGTATTCTGGAGAACAGCAACTCAGAAAGGCTTAAACTAAACAGCGGTTTAAGACAGCTTTCTGGTTACACTGTTTAATCACAGGTTATCAATACCTTAAAGGCTATCAGTATCTTAACAAAAGTCAAGCACCATGTCCTGTTAGGCAACAGGATACTAAGCATCCTTGATAGTACAGTCCAAGATACAAGGAAGACACAGTGCTGCTAGTAGCCTACATGAATCACTGTTTCACTCTAAAAAAAAACCCTAGAAAAAAATAAAAAAAATTAAAAAGCATTAAGTAAAACCAACCCAAATACCTTGTTTAGGACCTGATATTTGAAGCAAATATCTCAATTCTAGTCTCCCTCTCTGTAAATCCTGCTGCCCGACCACAAGGTGATGATAATCTGCAAAGTATTCCCCAAWACCTTGCCCCATTTTCAACTTTTTTTAATCAATCATAACATATTAGAGTGAAAATAACAGGAAAATTAGAGATGTTTGTACAATTTGACCAAAGAAAACTTACATATATAGAACTTCCAGGGGAGGTGAAGAAGAATTTCCTTAAACCATTTTTTTATTAAATTGCCAATTGAAAGTTCAGAGTTCTTTGGTCTTGACAAATTATTCATTTCTACCAATTTTCACAGCTCAAGAGCTAACATCCCACACAACTATGAAGCCAACTACTTTCAGTGCAGATCGCCAGTAACACCCATTAGCAAAATTTTAAGCTCCCAAGTTAGATATGAGCGAGTGATGTTCTAAAGAAAAATAATCTTTCAGTGTACTTTCACTGAAAATGGAATACTATGCTCTTCCTAGTGTCAATAGTAAGAATGCTTGAATAGACAGTAACTGTCTTTAGAATAAGGCTGCCATCTAGTAGCAGAATAGTGTAAACACAGAGAAATCTCAAGCCAGAATGTGAACTGTGAACCTGCTTGATGGTCTGACATGCTATTACACAGAGATAGAAACACTGGAAGCATAGCTCTTCAGAAAAAAAGGGAAAAGAAGTGGCAGAAAGCAGAGCTTGCTAGATGGTGGTTTATAAACAGGCAGTTCTCCAGTACAATCCTAAACTACTCAGTTCACAACATCAAGTTTACCTAGTCAGATCAGTCAACATGTAGAAGCGGCATAGAGGTGGAGTGGTATTTTTGTGGTGGCGATATACTTGGTCTTCTTTCAGGTTAATTGAAAAACTGTAGCCTAATTCACTTTTTCTGAAAGAAGATTATTTTTCTGTGTGAGGTCTCATGCTACAAAATGCAGTGAAACAAATTAAGTTAGACTGAACCATAAAGATATTCAAAGGCAGGGCCTAAAATCTTATACTGGAACTAGAGAGTCATAAAAAAAATTTGCATAAGCAACTTCCTGAAGTGTTACATATTTATTCTCGCTTCTTGGAAACTATGCAGTTTCCAAGTAAGTCAGAGCTGCAGTACATAGAATTTTACTCCCTCATCATTTAGCTGTCACTGGCTTTATTTTAGTTTCGTAGACCGAGATCAAATACATTTTACAACTATACTCTACAATGATTTGCCAGTGTTTCATCCATTGATCATCTCTAACACACAAAGAAAGGGCTCTTGAGATGCCATCGTGTTGATGCTTATTTCATACAATGCAGACGCTTTCCAGTTCAGTCACTGAATACGTTCCAAGAAATCTATGTCTTAGCATACCACAGCCACAGAGTTACCAGGGCTTTTGGAAGATGCTGAAGTGTCCTGTCTACATAGGAAAGAATGGTTTGTTTCTGGTTGGTGGGAAGAGAAAGTCAGGACTCTTGCTTTGCAAGATCCACTAGCAAAGAAGCACTCCCTCCCTAGGATATTTTCAAGGCCACCTGCTTCCATCACAGCTTTCGCGAAGAAACTGGAAGCCAGCAGGGGAAGAAAAATAGCATGACCACAAGTGGGAAAGAGCTGACAGCAGAGACCTGGGGAAGACAAAGGGAAGTAGTACAGAAATAGAACTCAACCACTGTTTCAAGAGAGTCTCCAACAATGAAGGAGAAAAAACAGCCTTGCGCTTTTGAGAGGTATGAACTTATTTTTCAGTACTTATCAGAGAAGACACCAATCTAAATGTAAAAGTCGTAAGTTAGATTTTGTCACATCTAACAACGTTAACTTCAGTCCTCTGAACTAATTCCATGTACAGGAGCAGAAAGAGATAGATACCTGTAAGAACGCAGGTTAGAGCACTGAACAGACTGCATTAGTAGTTCCCTTTGTCCCTTCTTAACACAGTAGATCTCATTCTAGCAACAGAAGCGACACAAGCCTGATCATATCTTAAGTTTTCAAAATTAGAACTTCCTTTTTGTCATTCTGACTTTAACAACTTACCATGCAAACATATGCTCTATCCTTAAGAGTTACTCATCTGTCCTTACTACTGGTATCTGTGACAGGCTACAGTTCTGGAAAGCAGAAGTCTACATGATGTAGGGAAGTAGGTCTTGTGTTCACAATTCCTCATTTACTGGAATAAAGACAAATGTAGATTAGTGGTTTAAGTGCATTTCCACACCCATCCTTCTCGTCCAGTGTTAAAAAGGACCCCAATTACTCCTTAGGAGTTAAGAATTAAAAATCATTTTCCACATTTCCTGCTTCTGCTTACAAAGTTTGCACCTGATCAGTCCCTTGCTTAACTCAAAACTATCATAGCTCCTTCCTTCAACCAGTAACTAATAAACAGTCAGTATTTGATAGTCTAGCTTTATTAATAAAAATCTCTGCTTCCACCCAGAGATCAGTTCTGTAGCAGAACCTCATTAGGTAATTCTCACTGTTAAAATAATGTGATACTGGAAAGCATGAGTAATATACCCATATGTTGGTGAAGAAAAACTAAGACATCTAGTTGCATTCCCCTTCTTAGAAAAGAGTGAATGAAAGGTGACAAAAAGCTAGTATGTCAGATTTTATGAATGCAATTGCCTCCTACACCTCCTCCCTCAGGATTTCACAGGGCTTGAGGTTTTTTTTTGGGGGGGTAAGACAAAACTGCCATATATTTACTAATATATGATCAAATTGCACTATACCACTTTAACAAAGACAACTTTGTTGAATGTTTTCCCCAAACCTCTTTCTACCAAAACAGCTCATTTTTGCACACTCAGGTAGACTTTTGCTTTGGTATTTACAGTCAACAGTCCAAAGACAATACTGCTAAGAATTACACTTTTAAAAGACAGACAAAAAAAGCTGTTGAGAGTAAAAGGAACTAACATATCCTCATCTTCTGGAAATACCAGTAAGAAGATGCTAGCTACAGATCTACATCTCTGATGCCTGCTTCTCTCCCTCTCCAGTAAATGATGGGCCAAGAAAGAGTATGGGAGAAGTACTTACCATCTGGACAAGGCAAGACACCCAGCAAACAGTAGTTACAAAACAAGCACTTAGCTCTCGAACTTCAGGAGTCTGACCCCAAAAAGTGTATGTGATTTTTAAAAAACAACTCTATGTAACAGGGAATCATTTTCTAGAGAGAATTCATAAACAATACGAAGTTGTCAAGCAGAAAAATCCCCCAAAATAAAACCACTTTAATTTTCTTCCTATCGAAATTATATGACACCTATTAAAAAAATGCAAATAGTCATCCCTAGGATGAATACCAAATTTCTAAAAGGATTAAAACCAACACACCCTAAGTATCACAAAGGTACTTAATTCCCAGTTCAATAAAATATTGGAATATCAATTTATTAAAAAGTTATGTGAACTGTACATACGTAAACTGCAATATAGCTGAAAAATCTGAAATATATAATTTTAAAGGAAAATCATTTATTTCTGAAAATATTTAAAATATTGCATTTCTGGCAGCAAATTTAAAGAAGTGCTCTGGAATGGGTGCAGTCTCTCTGTCCATTTGTCTAGCATTTGTCTTCAAGGTGTAAAACATATCTGCTTTCTGATTTTTCATAGCACAATCTTGTGAACACTTTCTTTCTGACTTGTAGAGACAGAATTCAATTTCCAAGAACAGCAGCAGAATTTTAACAGGAAATACTATGGTCCTTGTCGGTGCAGACAACACACTTTCCGAGAGTCCACGACACCTTGGAAATATGCTAGCCATTCTGCATATAAATGCATCAGATTGTGCTTACAAGTTACAGAATAAGTCTTTGATTGATAATTTTTCTGTTTATTTCCGCCAAGGCCACTGAAAATACGAAGGCCTTTTCATCTGAAAGGTTAGCATACATGTCAACTTCTTTTTCTTGTTTCTCTGTAGAAGAAAAAAAAGTCACTATTAGAAGCTTTTTCCATTATCCAAAGTTAATGCAAGTTACATAGTAGTTAATAAGTTATGTGGCATGGAGTACTGGAATTGAAAAGAAATTAGACAATCAACTCCTATGCAGGGAGGGATTGAGAGAGAGGAGGAAGGAATGGAGGCACACAGAGGTGCTTTAAGAGTCACAGAATTAGTCATCCAAAAGCATGACTGAATTTCTGTTCTTTAATGACAAAGAAAGAACGAGTCACTATCATTATATTGATTCCTGACACAAAAGAGTATTCAAGTGTTCCTCCAGTTCTGGGGTTTGGTGTTTTTTTTTTTTTTTTTTTTGCTTTTACATAAACACCTCCCAAAACCAAAGATATTTCACCATATCCTCATTAAATATGACATTTGTCCCCTTTTTTTACATCTAAGTAACAGAAACCCAAGAGTTTAATTACAGTGTCCAAGACCAAAGACATGTCCAAGACATGGCAGAAGTCAGGTTCCCAATTTGTCACCATGAACATTTCCGGACTTTCTATACTGCAGACTTTCAATCTTATCCCAGATTTAGAACAATGCTAACACTTCAGTGAGCAAGGGAAAGCCTCCGAATTCCCTCTGTGATGTTGGCTTCTTTCAAGGCTACAGATACATAACAGCAAGCCATCAAGAAGTTTCCATACTGCAGTGCTCAAGTACACTAAGTTACACTATCGCATATGACAAAACTAATAGAACAGTACTTTCATAAATATCACTTACTCCAGATCATGGCTATTTATATCCCAGTTTAGCTAGCCACAGGTAGCTGACACAACTTATTAAGGAAGGAAAAAAAAAAAACAACAAACCCAAAACAAACAAAAAAACCCCCACCAACAAAAACCAGCTTTGTCAGCAAAAGACCAAGCTTGTAGACACAGAGAAGAGAGGAATACATATAGAGTTTTAAGGTTGGTGTCTAGCTGTGGAACTCCATCTCTAATCCAACTTCCACGGTGGCCTGGACTAATTTACAATCATAACTCAATGCTTACCCGACAGACTCCTCTATCTCGTTAACACACAGACACACATGTACACGCTCTTTTTGATCACAGCACACTCTGGCAGACTGCTCCACCAAGACACCTCAGGTGAAAGACAAAGCAGCAATGGAAAATAATGGAAAGCACCATGTGGAAAAAAGATCCCAGCATCTCATATCTCCACCTACTCACATGGTTATTCCTTCAATGGGTCCACATTCATAACAACATTTTTAGATTTGGCTTCACATCTGATTGTCTGTGTTACAGCTACAGACACCATTCCAACAGACTACCTTCCCCGTGAAGTCAAGTACTTGTGTTAAACAACTTAAGTGGGAGAAACTGAAAAATCCTTTACCACTGTGCTCCGATTTAATACTGATAGAGACACACAGCAACAAAACCCTCTAACTTAAAGATTTCTAGACGAATTACACATAAGCTCACCCTTCCCTGCAAGTAAAATTGCTTAGTGAGGAGCCTGGACACACAAAGATGCATCATTTTTTAGTCTGAAAACAAGAAACTTGCCCTAGCAAAGTAAAGCAAATCAAAGCATGTTTAATATTTGGAATGTAAATGATTTGTGCTTGTTCCCTGGCTATGCAAGACAATATTCTCTAGTAGACCGAGTTTGAAATGAAGGCTGAGAAACTGAGTTTTGCTTTAAGTCCTACCCCGTAGTTTAAGACAAATCAGTTTCTATATGTACACTCAGTCTGGGTTGCTCCACTTCCTCCCTCCCACCATTTACAAATTAACAATGCTGGGAGTTGTTCTGAGCACAGACACTACGCACTCTGGTTATTCCACATTAACCTTTTCTATTTTCATATCTAAACGCCTCCCCTTTTTTCATACTTCCCGATCGAAACAAATCCAGCCACCACCTGAATATGTCAGCACCCAGCAAAGTTAAATATACCTTTTCCCCCCGCCCCGGTTACTGTTAACAGATTGTAGACTTCTTAGCAAAAAACTTTCTCAAGTTTGCCTTCCCCCCCGTCTTCCCAAAGTACTGGCTCGTTCTGAAAGACTTCAGCTTTAAAAAACTGAAATCTTGATATCGAACAGTATCAGGGATTAACACAGGTGTGCAAGCTTTATGCATTCTTAAGACAATTCCAGTTCTCATCAGTAACTAGTGAAGAGCTTGCACCTGCCTGACATTTTATCATATGCTACTCATAGGATACCGTGGTTTCTACAGACACTATTAAAACTTTCCGCTTCACAGTCTTATCTGAAAGTAGTTTTGACTCACTTCTCTATTATTAGCAAAAAGACTGTCTTACAGAATCACAATACCATTTTTGTAAGACATTAAAAATACTAAGTCTTTTGACATACAACTGAAAGGCTATTTAGGTGAAAATCTTCAGTCTTTCTGTAGCATGTGTCTCACATCCCCAGATCTCCTGCAACCCACTAGACCCACAGCCCTTGATTTGTGATCTACGCATAAATCAAATATGGACACTCCCCCCTCACAAATTTTGTATGGATTCAAAACCCAAAGTTCCGAGATTCACTCTCCAAGATAGTAAACTACTTCACATGTGCACGTTAGGCAAGCAAATGTATGAGTAATACAGTCGGAAATTACTGGAAAAGGAAAACTTGGGTCAAGCAATTTAATTCAGCTTAAGTTTTATCAGGATACTGAAATGTATATATCTTTATAAAGATCCACCCCTTGTTAAGTATCAAGTACGCTTTAGTAAGACTCCAGGCCACTCTTATTGAGTCTCACTTGATGGTAAACTCTTTCAGGAGCAGAATAACCAATACCACTTCCTCCAGCATATGAGGGGTTTTTTGTTTGTTTAATATAATCAAGGTTGTTACCTAGATAACAAGGCAGCCTGGGAGCCTGTCTAGCTGTGTATCACAGTCCCACACAGTAAAATAAAAAACATACCACTACCACAACAAAAATCAGAATCAGATTATTATGAAGTTCCTATTTTCAAAATATATTGTAGCATTTCTGACAAAGAAATTAAGTGACATTTTGACAAGCCACGCCTGCAGTGAGAAGTTCCTATTTTCCAGGTCATCACATGGCTCTGAAACATGTGATAGGAATATTCTCTGGGTCCCAGCACTCTGCCATATCCCCTCAATCTACATCAGCTTCCTCTTTCCTCCCCCTCCATTCCTTCTTACTAAATCTGCAGGAAAAATAGCTTATTTTAAAAAGCCCTTTTGCTTCTCCTATTCTTCTTAATTGCTGTTGAATCCTGCAACTCTTTGCTCTAATGTGAACCAGTCACGAAGGATACAAAAGAACTAGTCAAAGGCACAGACATAACTGGGAACGAGCACGCTATGTATGAAAAGAGCACAACACAAGCAAGGAAGCAAAGCTACAGATGTCATGGGTGTCTTTAGGATGAAAATTTTCACAGCTGGGTGGTCTTCAAATGGACAGATTATCTGCTTTTGCATGCTATTATAATTCAGGTGTTCTCTGCCCTTCTGTTTTTCATCTACAAATGCATTAGGCATTGCAGAAGCCTAAGAGGCACCAAATATTTAACAGCTTTGCAAGCAGTGGCCTCTTTTCAAGTCTTTTGGGGGAAAGAAGAATAGCAAATCTCTAGGGGCAAGTAATGCGTACCCAAAATATCCTAGAAACATACAATAGGCAAGGAAATAATATACTTAAAGTCTAACACTAAGCTAACGTCTTGCACTCCAGAGCTGACTTTCAACACTATGCAGACTGATAAAAGGACTAGCAATGAGTCACACAAAAATCACCTTAATTGGAGTACAAGAATTAAAGTTGCTTAATATGCTTTTACACAACAACACTATCAAGCATCAGGTTTGGTAAAGGAAGAATATTTCTAAAATTCCCCACTAATTACTCCACACATAGTCATTAAGCCAATTTTATAAGCCACTTGAAAAGGGAGAAGTCAAGGTTAACTTGTTTTATAGTAATTACTTACAAAATGATCGGTTCTTTGCTGAATTTATTTTTATAGCCATGACAGTCATATGTATCAACTTCTTGTTTGTTTTTTTTTAAATCTTCCCAGTAATCACCACAGTGGTCTACACACATTACAGTCTGACATAACCAGAAGTAAGTCAGAAGTAAGAAAATATCCTAAGCCCACTTATTCCTAACCAATAAGGTGTGCTGTACTGGTGAGGAGCAAAGATAATTACAAACGGGTGTGTACCCAAGCTCTGTACCAGCTCTGCAGAAGAGGATGAGGAAGGAATAGTAGCAGTAGTCACAGTACCAAGTAAAGGGGATGGTAGGACAGGACAAGAAGATGAAGGCAATCTTCTCAAGTGATACTCAACTTTAAAAAAAAACACAACACAAACACCAAGAAAACAAC
Organism: Phoebastria nigripes; assembly: GCA_035582835.1. Taxonomy (NCBI): domain Eukaryota; kingdom Metazoa; phylum Chordata; class Aves; order Procellariiformes; family Diomedeidae; genus Phoebastria; species Phoebastria nigripes. The sequence continues at coordinate 3,955,679 of JAYKAV010001000.1, read as the reverse complement.
ACACCACACATGCACCCTTATGCAAGGATCTCACTATATCCATATTTCTAGTCTTCTACCTCAGAGCACTGGCATATTGTCACACTTCAGAGTATGCAGCAAGAGGTTAAAAACATTCAGCCTAGTTTTGGATAGGAAAACATGTTCTCTAAATATCCCTCATGCTTTCAAAGTCTTGCTTTTCGGAGACTATAAAACATGCATTAAGAGAATGGATATTTTCTTTTGACTGCTTAGATTGCTTTCCCCTTTTTCAGGGGACAGGAAAGATTTACTTTTATAGGGCAACCCAACAAGCTTGCAGGAATTTTCAAACCAAAGCTGTGTGTGAACTAGACTAGCAGTAAAATGCCTAGAAATGATCCTATAGATGCTAGACAAAGTCTAGCTTGGACCAGTTACAAATAGGGAAGCTCTGTATTCTGTGAAGCTACATACATCAATAAGCCACACACAACAGTGAAGAGATTAGATATTATAAATGTATTCCTATTACAGTRAAGCAATTGCCACCCAGAAAACATACAGAAATCAAATTCTATCTCCTCTTTCCACAGCCAAAGCACTAAACAACAACAAAATCCCAATTTATACTTCGTTTTTATAGGAAAGAAACTTTAAGAACGAACAGATTTACATTAAACAGCAGAGACAACAAAATCRGTTTTGAAAAGTTAGAAGTTAAAGGAACTCACTTTGCAACATGGATTAACACCCATTTTTGTTAACAAATAAGGTGGCAGGGAAAAAAAAAATTGCATTTCTGAGTTATGCCACAAGGTATGCTTGATGGTTTCAGCAGTTTTAAGAACAAGATCTTCTGAATATTTATATGAAGTCTTGTTCTTCCCCTCCTATCTGCCTTCCAGCCTTTTTAAGTCTATGCTAAGTTTTGGATTAATTATTTAGGCCTAAAATTAATATCTCCAAAATCATTGATAGCAAATGCAGTGTCGATAAGCTCTTAAAAATCCTAAGTGACAGTCACATATTTGAAGGGCTCCAACATTACTCTAGTGTGCGTAACAGTCTCTTTATTGTATAAAGATTAAGAACAGCAGGTCACCAAGGAACCTTAATAAGCAAGGAGGCATTCTTTCCTCCAGAGCATTATTCTGTAGATACATGGGACAAAAATTCAGGTCATAGTAGTGACTCAAGATGCCCTCCAAAAGGTTGCAAGGAACTTTTTAAGCAATCCAATCATGCTAATCACTCTCTGATAACAGGCATCATTATATTGTTTGTCCTTGTGACATAGAGCAGCAGTACAAAAAAAAAAAAAAAACAAAACCAAACCAAAAAACCTACTAAGCGCTACAGTCCAATGGCTTTCAACCTACATGTTGAAACTTGATCTGGTGGCTAAAAATACAGAGTTAGTTCTTTGTAGTTAGTTCCAATCAGACACTGAAACATAAAACCAGAGGTCTATACAGATGTGAAACAGTCCCTTCCCCATATTAAGATACCGAGTGTTGGCTGAACTAGTCTAGTTATTTAAATGGTTTGAATAGTATAAAGGTTTATTGATAAAAAAATCATCATACAAAAAGAAAACCCAATGAACATATTTCTCCAGTTCTCATACCTCTTTCTTCCTCGTGCTTTTTGGCTGAGGCACTCTTAGGTCTTCCTCTTCCTCGTCTGCTATGATCTGAATGGCTGTTAGACCTGGATCTTTTTCGGTTTTCTAAGTCTTTATTTACTGCAGAATTTATCTTCTCTCGCTTAACTCTCTCTGTCCGTCTCCTTTTGGCCTCACTCTTGTTTTCTGTGCAAATGAATAGAGATGGTATGATCTAGGGTTGTTTTCATCTTTGTTCTTAATTTACTCTTAGTGCTTAACCCACSCAATCACCTTTTTTCTTTAAGTCTCCTAGCAAAAGTGGTTAGACGTCTATACTTTTACAGAACAATTACATCTGCACAATATCCATGTAGAAATTAAGGCGTCAGATCCAGAATGACACTTCACTTCTTGATTACAAGGATCAAGCCTTTAATTACTTCAAAGGCATTTTGCAACGAGACATTTGCTAGTATACAAAAAGTTCACAGTTTCCCATAATAAGATGGAAAAAAACTGTACAGATCACAGCCATCAAGACAGCCCATTGCATGTTTCCACTAGCAAAAAAAAAAAAGTTTATCATATAGGCAAACAGCAAAGTACTTCATCTTCTTTTGACACTAACAATGAAATCACTCCCCCTGCTCACACAAATCAAGATGCTGAGTCAACAACGCTGTTAGTAAATGTCACATAACACAGCATACATGTCCCACCAAATCTAGCCTATGACAAGGCCTCATAATACTTGATGCTGAACAGGTGTATTGTTTTCCTACATACTAGAGTAAAAAAAAAGAGTATTTATAGGAGTTTCACCTGTAAGTTAAGCATAGGTTAATGAGCTTCACTACTGAAAACAGTACAGTCACCACAGCATGCTATTCAACACAGACTAGTTGCACATTTGCAAGGCTGCAGCACCATTCTGCAGTAGCTATATTGTTGAAAATATTGGAACGATGTTTTCTACAAGAAGTTGCAGTTACCTTATGAGCACAATACAGACATACACGGTCTCCCACCATACCTTCCTGGGGAACTGGTTTCCTTTTGCTGCGGTTGTCCCATTAATCTTGTATAGACACAGGGTACAAACTGGACAGCAGGGTAACTCGTCACTAATGTTAATACAAAAGCTGTATTTCACAGTATCACAAAAAGGTTGAGGTAGCAAGGGACCTGTGGAGACCAACCTGTCCAATCCCCCTGCTCAAGCAAGGCCACCAAGAGCCGGTTGCCCAGGACCACATCCAGATGGCTTTTGAGTATCTCCAAGGATGGAGACTGCACAACTTCTCTGGGCAGCCTGTGCCCGTGCTCGGTCACCCTCACAGCAAAAACGTGTTTCCTGATGTTCAGAGGTAACCTCCTGTGCTACAGCTTGTGTCCATTGCCTCTTGTCCTGTCACTGGGCACCACTGAAAAGAGCCTGGCTCCATCTTCTTTACACCCTTCCTTCAGGTATTTATATACATTGATAAGATTCCCCTGAGCCTTCTCTTCTCCAGGCTGAACAATCCCAGCTCCCTCAGACTTTCCTCAGAGGCGAGATGCTCCAGTCCCTTCATCATCTTCATGGCCCTTCACTGGACTCTCTCCGGTATGTCCATGTCTCTCTTGTACTGGGGAGGCCAGAACTGGACACAGTACTCCAGGTGTGTCCTCACCAGCGCTGAGTAGAGGGGAAGAATCCCCTCGACCTGCTGGCAATACTTTGCCTAACGCAGCCCAGAATACCGTTAGCTGCCTTTGCCGCAGGGGCACGTTGCTGGCTCATGTTCAACCTGCTGTTCACCAGGACCCCAGGTCCCTTCCTGCAAAGCTGCTTTCCAGCAGAGTGGCCCCCGGCATATATTCATCCATAGGGTTCTTCTTCCCCTGGTGCATTTCCTGTGTACAAAGCTGAATTATACAAGAGCTTTGCTCTACCAGATTATGGCTTTCAGCTTCATTTGGCAACTACTTTATCAACGTTCAAATAAAACAATCAGGGAGGGGGAAAGAAAATTGACCAACACTTCCAAACAGTACCACAGACATTGCTTGATCTCCTCCACCTTGAAAGTTCAGTTACCTAGCATAATGTCATGTAATTCCTACAAGCTGGTAAACTAGAAGTATCCTTCAAAATAGTGATACAAAATATCAAATACTTAGTTTCCATTTTGTAGGCCTGGTAGATAATTTCAAAAAGTAGGCATTATAAATCAGATGGTTTTTTTTTTTAAAAAAAAAAAAAAGTATCTTCCCTGACAGGTGCTTGTTCTGACTAATTCCTGCTAGGACTGGAGGAAGTGATAAAAATGAACACAAGGAGAATGTTAATCATGCCAGAATGCATATTCAACCGACTTCTTACTGTGCCCATCAACAACAAAAGACACACAAGTTAGACACAAAAAATACACTATATTTTAACTTAACCATGCAGAGAGACGCAAGACCCACCTCATTTTAGATTAAACATACGACCAATTTTATACAAAGTGCCATTCAGGTGTTCATGAATAAGTACAACTCAGCATAACTTCTTCAAAAAAAGAGGATTTTTACTTTCAGAAAACCCAGCTTCAATCAGCATGTACTCTGAAATCTGATCCCTTTGGCACCTCTAGACATTTAGCTTCAAAATAGGATTAACAGAAAGCTTTCCATAAGGAGTTATTTTGCATAGCGACCAATATGCGCAGCTACAATATACACAGAATAAATGCCAACATCACAAGTACAAAGAAAGTAAGACTGCAAACACCAGCTTCCCCCCCCTCAAAATTCAAGAAAAATTAACATATTAAAAGTCCACCATGCACAAATTCAAGGGAAAGTGAACTGACAACAGTCAATTTACACAGAGAAGTAAAATATTCTATACTTTGCCTCCAAGAAATAAAGGGAAAGAACTGTTGTCCCCTTCTTCCCACCTCTGTAAGTATTACCTGTGATGGGTGGTGATCTCTCAGCACGTTTAGCATGCAAGAGTTTTCGACTAATAAATATGTAGCCACAGGGACATGATTTACATGCAACAGGAACCTGGGAAAACAAAAGACAAATATTTCAGGTCATTTCAAATTATGACAAAATTCCTGTCCAATGAAGAAAAAACCTAGTAACTCGCATTTTGTCCTCAGAGATACCTCTTCAAATTCAGTCTGTACTGCAAACTATGGCCTGTACTAYTATACAATTGTATTTAAACATAGTAAAAACAGGTTCTGCTGTGAATCACCCACCAAGCCTTTTCTTTATGCAGTTGTTAGAAATTAAGCTTGAAATGTACAGCTGTTGTGACCGCTTTATACTACAAACCCTTTTCCCCAGACTGTCAGGAAGGGTGTGGGGGAAAGCGGAGAGCACTAAAGCAAGGGTGAATTAGAACAGAAATATAATTTCTCTTCAGCGCTCTCAAATATCTGCAGTCAAATCAGTCAGACATTCCCAAGCTTTGTTTCATTTACTTTAAAAAAATATATATATTAAAGAAAAAGTATGAGAGTTAAAATTGTCAGTACGTTCCGAATACATTCACTTTCAGAAGCATTTGAAAGCAACTCCTTTAGAGAGCAGGAGCAGCTTTAAACAGGAGGCACAACAGAGCCCGAAGCAAAACAGATGCATTTGTACCACACACTACAACACCGTTGTAGACAAGGCCGGGTGGTTACAGAAGGACCTCGTTAATTCAAAATGCAAATAACCTACCACAGCTAGTCAAAAGCTGACTGCAGGCTGAAGAGTTTGAGAGACTACAGTGCTCCTCCTGATCAGCTAAGCMGTCAGGAGCAGTACATTCCCCCAGCATAAGACAATTTAAAACAAGATGAGAAAATCTGGAAATGCCACGCTTACATGAAAAACGGCAAAAATCTTACTCTGAGCAATTAAAAAAAGTGATGCTGATAAATTACAAACCTCATTATCTTCACTTAAAGCCAAGATCTTTTGAGATCTTTTAAAGTAGTAAGGAATACACCATATTGCTTTGATTAGGTTTAAGACTGAAAACACAAATCAAAGCAAGTTTAAACAGAGATCTGGAAGAGATTAACACACATTAAAGTCAAGTCATGTTGAAGCACGACAGTGGGGAAAAAAAGCAGGAGGTAATTTCTCAAATGTAAATCTTTAAGACAGGTCTCTACAAGTTTGCCGATGTCCACTGAAACAAACAGGAGTACAGAACCATGACTGCCTTCTCAATTTTACTGGACATGCAGAAGAACCAAGTTCCAATGTTCTACTGGCTAGGAAAAAACCTGCCAAATTAGTATATGAATTTGTAAAGGGGAACCTAACTGCTACTCAGAATAAACAAATGCTTTTGCTTTCTGTAGCACATCTTAACTCCTGTACTCCACCCTATGAACAGCTTACAGATAGACTTCTGATACAGGTTTTATATAACTAGAGACTTTTTAATTCCCTTTACTGACACTGACACAATAAAAACAGTTCTAATCAAGGTTTATTGAACCTTAAAGCTCAGAATTTAGCAGACTTGTGTGCACGCTTATCTCCTTGTTCACAAGTCAGTATAAGAGTACAAAAAAACACTATCTAGCAGATAGTTTGTCTGTACTGTTAAGGTGATATAGGAGTTCCATTTAAGCCCATTTTTGAACACCTGGGTCTCTCCAATAATTACATTTCCAGGCTCAGCCTAAAAAAAAAAAAAAAAAAAAAGTGGGGAAAACCTCCCAAGGGGATTGGAGCAGACCCAAAATTTTTCAAACTGTGTTTAACAGAACAATATTGTTCTCGTGTTACAGGTTTGGCATGTAGGTGTGTGTATCATTTGGGGGGGAATCAGGTGGGAAGGGGCTTATCTACTGAAAGATATCAGTTATTCTTTGAAGACCTACACTGATAACATCCTGTAACATAATTATTAAGGCAACACAGTCCTACAAACACTATTTTACTCTGTTTAACGTTTTCCTAACCAAAAAGAAATTGAGTTTCTCCTACAAGAAAGTTTACCTGAAGCTAAATTAAGGAGTGATAATTATTTTTTCTGATTGACTGCAAATACTTCAGGCTCCCTAGTTTAATGGGGCCATGCTTTGGTTGTGACAATATCACCAAAAATCTTCTTTTTTTTTTATTTTTAAAAAGTCTAAATGGCAATTACAGATCATCTAAGTTACAACAGCAAAAGTTTAAAAGCCTAAGAAGTGTTACTCAATATTGCGCTCCAATATTTGTGGCTGTCTAAATATTTCCATGCATGCCACTTCTAGCGAAGAAATCAGAAACAAATGCAAAGCCCTTGTTTACGGAAGAATTTAAGAAACGCTAGTACAGGACACAACCACTTAAGAGTCACACAAGAGCTTCCCCACACTCTGCAAAGGGCTGACTTGTACTGTAGGTTTTAGTTTCTTGTCCTCTCTCAAACATTTGGCACTGGAAAACAAGGTCCTGTGAGCAATGTTTGTGCCGGGGCAGGACACATATGCACATTAATTCCATGTTAGCCACAGAAGAGCTGCTAACAGAAAATCTACATTGACATATGCATATCATGTGTTTTAGTTTTAAAGTGCAGAACAAAGTGAAAGTTTCAGCATCAGCTTAAAAAACCTATAATGTTTGCTTACTTGCTCTTCCTATTGTTGGTGGTTTGACATTCACTACATTTATTTATTTAAAAAAAAAAAAAAAACCACCAAAAACAACCAAACAAAAAACCCCACCAGCACTCTGATACTCAACTTCTCACTCATTTTAATTTCTTCTTTCACCAACTGAATAACCAGAATTTGGCACACAATTTTTTCTCAGAAATAGTACTTCAGTGACATGCTTAACGTGTGAGCATTTGCAGTGGTTCATCTACTGCTTAAAACATGAAAGTATGCCCCACACACAGAGCTGAACATTCCAAACTGTTCCAGGATGAGTAGAAACACTATAAAAACTATGCAAGTCAGAACAAATAAGATGACTTTTTTTTTAATCTTTATAAGTAAAGAAAAATGGCATGAGATTATTTTTTTAAGTATAGCTAAAATAGTGTATACCAGACAAGTTTCAGGATCAAATAACAGAAACATGTTTCCCATGATTGCATGTAAAAGCCTCTCCCCCTACCCTGAGCCCCACAGCAGCCTTCTGCAGTGCTGTGCTATTGTTCCAGCAGAGGAGCGCTGCTGTAACGAACTGGCCTATTTTTAATAGTCACATCACTACCAGTAAAAAGCGTCAATGAAGACAAGCTCGTGATATAGTAACAGTTCAAATCAGCTGTTGTTAATGTTTAAGTGTAAGTAGCTCCATTTTGTACACATAACAAAACTGCAGCGAGACATAAACAACAGTTCACGTATACGTTTGGGCTACATGATAGAAATTGCAGCGAAGGTCTCGATTTTGCTCTGTCTAAACTACTCCATGAGAAAACAACACAACTGAACGCTCTCCCGACTAGCCTTAGGCACGTCAGTCATCCAAAGGACAAACTGCATTGCATAAATTACTAAGTTCATTACATTTTCAATAAATTACATAGTTACCAAACAATACTAGCGCATAAACAAACAATACTAGCGCATAAACAAACAATTCTGAACGTCGCTTCAGCATAATATAACTACTACGCTACCCTGCAAGAGGAACGCGGTATTTAATCCACATTCCAAGCAGAGACTGCAAAGGCAACAATTCATATAAACACTGCTTCACAGCGGCACGGAGACAGTTTAATTTTTCCATTTTCCCCCCTCCTCCCTCAAAACCAAACAGCTTCTTGCATTGCTACTGCAAACGCATGCTCTGCAGCGGTGGGTATCGAGAAGCAACCACAACCGACACAGAGAGGAGAGAAAACAGGAAGCAGGGCTCTGTGTGCTAACGCGGGGAGCCGCTCGGCGGCCGGGGCACGGCCGGCAGCCCGCCGCCCCGGGAGGTGGAAGGCGGCTGCGAGCGGCCTCTGGGCCCCGCCCGGCTCGGCGAGAGGTCAGGGCGGGACAGCGCACACCTATCGTGCCGTACAAGGACAAGCCGGAGCGCAGTCGGCAGCGGCGCTCGTCCCCGAGGTGCTGCCGGAGAGGGACGGTGGCTCAGGGCGGTGAACACCAGCGCTGCGCTGAGGGAGCGGGTCCCGCAGCCCCGCCACCGGCGGCAGCCGAGGGGCTCGGACCCCACCGACAGCCACCAGCCCCCGAGGGGGGCTGAAGCGCACCTCCCCCAGTTCCGCCCACGGCTCCCATCCCTCCCTTGAGCCGGAGACCCAGCAGGAGGAGGCACCTGTCCTCGCTGAGGTGGCCGGCGAGCCCCTCCGCCCCCGGAGCGGGGCACCCCGCCGGCCTGCGAGGGCCAACCAGCGCCGATCGCGGGCCGCCGGCTGGCGGGGCGGGCTCCGCGCCCTACCTCGGGACGGGCAGAGGCAGCGGGGCTCCTCCCGCTCACGGGGGCGCCGCTTTACCCCCGCCGCCACTAATCCCCCTTCCCCGGCGGGGACGGCCCCCGAGGGGCGCGGGGCCGGCAGACGCCTCACCTGCTGGTCGCACTCCGGGCAGGACTTGGTGGCCATCTTCACTTTCTTGGCCCTGCTCGAGGACATGCTCGCTGCTGCTGCTGCTGCCGCCGCCGCCGCCGGAGCGCCGGCCGCCCCGCCCCGCGGCGGCCGGGGAGGGCGGGAGGAGAGGGCAGGGGCGCGGCGCCGGCCGGGGGCGCGCGGCCGGCAGGAGCCCGCACAGCCTCCGCGGGCCCGGCCCGCGCCCAGCGCCCGCCCCCGGCGCGGCCCTCCGACAAAGGAGCCGCTCCCCCGCGCCACCGCCGCCGGAGAAGCCCAGCCCACCCCGGCGACGGCAGAGCCGGGGCGGGGCGCGTGCGCCAGGAGCCGGCTCCGCCGCCGGATTGGCTGCGCGCCTCGCACCGCCGGGGCTGCTGGCGGGGGGGGGTGGGAGCCGCGTAACGGCCGGGCTGTCGCGGGGCAGTAACGGCGCCTGGCGGCCCCGGCCGCAGGGCTGAGGTGCCAGGACACGGGGCCGGGGKCGAAGCGGGGAGAGCCGGCGGCGGGGGACCGCGGAGCTGTGGCGCCCGCCCCGAGCCGAACCTCTCGCTGTCACCTCCTCAGGCGGCCGAGCGCTGCCGGGGCTCCGGCGCGATCGCCCCTCTCGGGTGTCTTCGGCGTGTCTGAAGGCTGGGCAGCGCTCCACAAAAGCTGGTCGCTTCTTGGTTTTCATGTTGCCACGGTCTTACGTTTAATTCGAGGTAATAAGTGACAGGGCAGCTCCGCTATCGCCTTGCCAGCTACCTGTGCCCCATAAGCAGCACCAGCAGGATGAAGTTACACTGACGCGTACAGCAGTCAGGAAGTGTTAAGTAACCATTTTTCTGGTCTTCATCTCAATTCAGAAAAAGAAAAGACTGAAGTTGAGGGGGAGGGTTACCGCCTGCCGTTCCTTTATCTTTGGGAGCCTGGTCAACACTTCGGGTATTCAGTCATGCCTCTAAAAGCTGTTGTTAGGCTTGCAAACTTGGTGGTTTTACATTAGTATGTTAATTTTCCTGTCACTCCCACCTATGCTACATTAATAGCATAATGTAAACTACCTGCACTCTTATGTTTCTTGTAAAATACATTTTTAAAGAAATAAAGCAGCTGGAAATACTCATTTCAACTCCGAAATTCCTTCAAGATATAGCTCAACTGAAACTTTGCATCAGCATGTAGAAGTTTTGTATTCCTGCAAAATGTTTATATCTGAATCATTTACCTCTGGACTCAAAAAAAGAGGGAAGTGGTGATGACAATACTGCTATTAACAGGAGTTTGGATGATACTTTTTTTGTACTACAAAATGTCCACAGGAGAAAAGTGCAGCAAAGTCTCAACAGAAAATTCTTTTTGAAGATTTCGGTTTAAAATAGCCTGAAGTAGAGCTGCCAAGAAATATTAAAGAACTGTACTGGAACTGTAATGCTTTCACATGGGTAGCAATGAGTGCATCTGTGAGGCTGGCTCTGGGCCCAATATAACAGAATTTTTATTTTATGTTTGTAGTTTAGTCTTGAAGTCAGTTTGCTGCACCTAAGTATGAGAAAAAACATTGGAGGAGAGGCAGTTTTAATAAGACTTTTGTCTATACATCTCTTCCAGGGAAATTAACCTAAAAGCAGTTTTGGGGAAACTTTTTAAAAGTGACTTTTACAGCTATTGAAATGTTAATACCGTCTACTAGCTCATTACTGAGTTACTTYGATGCATTTGGTCAGTTCTTGGTGGACAGGAATCTAGAGAGAGTATTTATTCACCTGCCAGGACAGCCCAAATAATTTTTCCCTGCCAGGCAAACTAAAAAGACAATTCTTCCTTCCAGCAGAAAAAGACTAGCACTTGTCATAGTTTCTCACAGAGTAAAAGTCTCCCTACAGCTGAAGCCCAGTGGTCTCACCTTCCTGTGGCTTGTTGACCTTCCCTACAGATCAGATAGCTCACAGTATCCCAGTTGCCAAGTAAGCTTGTCTTAAAGTCTCACTAGTGCTTGATTTATTCAGCTTAATTGTGGAGGCTAATTTATTACAGGTTCTGTGAAACTTGAAAATGGAGTTCCAGATTCATAAAAGGCCACACATGCAATGTGTTATGCTTTATTGCTTTATGATAAGCAATATGTTTTTATTACAGATTTCTAAATGACRATTGCTGCGCATACCTTAAATGTAGACTGTAAAAACTGAAACATGTTCTGAAAGGCCACATAGAATAACAAACTACATATCTATTCTGAGGAAAATCTGAACATTTAGGAGCTAACACCGGGAAGTCATGTGATACAATAAACTTAACAACAGTAAGGAGGTACATCCTCACCTTAACCATTTGAAATGCGGTTCCTCTTAGTAATCTTGACAGTTAATCTTCTCATATGACAAAGTCCACAGGTGACAACCTTAGGATAAAATTTTCCTTTTCTAAATTTTAAAAACAAATCTCTTTCACTTCCTACTAACCATTATCTCCTCAGACTAGATTTCTCACATTTACCATCTGAAGTGGGAGGCTGCAGTCCTGGCTTCAAGTACGATCACTCCAAGTCATTTACTATCTTCTCTCGTTGACAACTTACCTCTATGATTATCAGGGGCAGATCTCCAATGAGAGCTCCTGGATAAAACAGAATAACAGAACTCTGGACTATGCTATTTTTCACATGCAAGCTGAGGAAATGCAAGGGTTTTAATCACTTCTAATCTGTTTAGGCTCTACTTCTCCCATCTGGCCCAGGAGAACATCTTCCCACCCTTCCTTTAGCAGTCACCCTAAAGAGGGAGAAGCCATCTCAAAGCATCCTAGCGGAGAGGGGCATACCTTGTAATGGACAGAGACTCCATGAAGACAGCCCCTAAATGAAGAAGATTATGATCCACATTTGTACAAAATACTGTACTTCTCATTATACTTCTCACTGTACTTGATTTCACAAGTCTCTCATATAAATATTTACAACTTTGTGTATTCACTAATATACGCAAGTTAATTAAAGACACTGAAAAATCTATTCCGGTAATAGACCAGCTGTACTGTTTCTTTGTTGTTGTTTTGTACTCTCCTTAAATGAATTGATTTAATGTAAAACTGTTGTGAGATTTAAATGACCAGAAGGATCTGCTCAGTAAATGGTTCTTCTACCTGTTTTCCACTGGAAGCCCTACATGTCACAACTGGCTGGAGTGGAAGCTTTCACATTATTGCAACACAAAGCATTTTGATTTCAGGTGATAAAACAAATGCTGATAAAGGTAATTGCTCCAGATAGCTTTATATTTTTGCCAGGATAAAAAGTAAAGACAATAGAATAACCTCAACATTTTGATTCTAAATTACTCACATAAAGCAAAAGAGGATGGATGCTTATTACACTATTCTACAACTAAGATTTCCACCACTGGAACACACAGTAGTTAGACTTCAAGTGCAATGCTTGCTTTATGCACACTATCATGAAACGAAAGCAATGCTGGAATGGATATATGAATTGTAGGCAAACAAAAATAAACTCGTAATATAAAGTACATATGGTCAAAATATAATTAGAAGTGTTTTAAATCCTGAATATTGATAGTGGGGGAACATCACTGCACTCTGATTACCATCTCTCCACACAAATATACTCTGAGTGGTTTTCTAGATTCTGTGGGTATCTAGATGCTGTAAGTTACAATGAGCATATGTAAGTACTAACTTTGTCTCTTATAGATAAATGTAAGATATACAGGTATACAGTTTTGTTTGATCTAATTTTCCTGATTCCTGATGGCCCAATGCCCCAACTATAAAGCCATCCTCACTGCAGACTCATACACAAATTTCTCTTCCTGAAGACCACAGTCTGTGTTGTCAGACAGCGGTGTGCTACTACCCTACCACTACCACTACCAGGACCAAAGCAACAGGAAAAGCACTAGACTTCTGCTATCTCAGCAGGGCCTGAATTTCTGAGAGGTAAATTACATTTATGCCCTAGAAAGTATCCTTCAGATTCCCAGTTTGTTGTGCCAGCCCTCTCCATCCTTACTACCAATATTGTATGATGAATAAAGAATCAAACATCTTATCATTCGCAATAGCCTTTCCTGTGACCGTGCAACCTATTGATTTTTTTCTATCCTTTCTCTTCCTTGAGTCTCTATCTTGAGCCCAGTTCCCATGCAGGACATGAGAACACACTCTTCTGTACTTGTGAGCATCTTGGGCTCCCCCCAGTGCGTGTTGTGGTTTCTGCGTGAGTACAGTTACTGAACTGGCTGATTTGCCCTTTTCCTTTTCTTCTTAGTATTTAAGTTACGTCTCTCTGCATATTGTTTTCAGCCTATAGCAGTCCATTATCAGCAGAGGTCTTTCTCCAGAGATACGCAAGGACAAGACAGGTTTATTTTTTATATAAACTGTGACTATTGCCAAAAGCATAAATGTGTTCTATGTAGGCAGGACATCCAGATTTCATTCCTGAATCGAGACCAAATCCACACAAGCAGGACCTTGAGACTGCTTTTGGATTTTTTTTTCTGTCTTAACTGAGAAGGTCCAGACATAGCAAAACATAGGAAGACTCTTTCGGTATTTCAGAGGGTCTTTATAACAGCAGGGGACTCTGCTGTGTATAATAACAGTATCTAGTAAAGAAGGTAATGAATATACATGAGAACTAACAGAGATCTATTACAATACCCTGCCTGTCTTTATAGAGCAAATAAACTAGTCAGTGACAGCTGTTCAACTATTCTAATACAAACAAAAATATTTTCCTTACTGAGTGCAAACAAGGTATTCATAGCTAAACAACTGATTATTAAATTTACCAAACAGACATATATTTTTCTTGTTATTCTAATTTATTAACACATCAGTTTTGAGTTCTGAAAGTCCAAGACTATTTCTTTTGCATCATTTCAGAGGTTTAATCCAGCACTGAGAAAATAAGAAATACCTTTTTAAGGGTACAGGTACCTCCTCGCTTAGAGAGTCAATAATGAGTGGCACCTTGCAAGACCAAGCCTCATTTAAAATGTGCTTTACACTAATTTAAAATAGAAAATGAGACAGTTATGCCATTTCTCTATTTTATTAAAAGCTACACATGACTTTTTAAGTGTCTGTTCCTGATGGCTTCTTTTCTTTGCTGTTGTCACAACAGAGTCCAGCTGATTGGAATGGTCTGAGATCTTAGGGTTCTTTCCCCCCTTCACTGGAATGCAGTGCATATGCCTGCCACATGGCTTCTTGCACACTACAGTATTTTGGCATGCAACTATAATTTTACAAGAAAAAAATCCCAAAATAGGTACAATTCACATATCTAATCCACATCAGATTTGGAGAGAGAAGCACTTCCTAAGATTCATTTCTGCTCACCACTACAGACAATTTGGAAGCATTCTGCTCTCCTGCAGTAGAGTTCCCTGTGAGCTCTCCTGTGAGGGCTGACAGCCTCAGACTTGCCTAAGAGCTGACAACATACAGCACATTGAAAAATTAAATTCCTAAAATGCTGTGCAACCTTGTGTCAGAAAGGTTATAACATGCATCCTGATTAAGTAATGACTTCCTAATTAGTCAGCTATATCCAGTAGGGTTTTTATTCTTTCCACAGATAAAGTACTATCTAGAGAATTATTAAGTTATAACTAAAATACATGGGTATTCATACCAAGAACAGAATGTATCAGAGGAAAATTACAAATAATAAGAACAGCTAGATGATAATATTTGCAATGTTACCATGAATGAATTGAAGTTGTAATGTTACAGTATACAACTGGTAAGAGGAAAGTACTATATAAAAATCAATTCATTATACAGACAAGCTTTAATCCTATTTTCTATGATTCTGGTTTTGGCAATTTCAGTAATCACAACAGTTTACAATACTTAATACTGTTACTATGCTTCTCATCAGTAGATTTCAGGGTAGCTGTAATCTGAGTACCCTCTGAGTCCTTTCATAAGAAATCAAAGTTGTGCCTAACAAGTCCTTTGAGATCCCATTACTCTCAACTTGGGCAATGTCGCGAAATCCTGAGTTAGGATCCTGCCGACTACACCAATTTCTTGCGAATGAGTGGTTTAGAGGCCGCTTAAAGAATCACCGTCAAAGATATTAGCAGAAAGTGATTTTAATAGAAATTTATAAAAGAGCGACTTAACAGAGTTTGATGGCAAGATTCACTCTGTCACTTACTACATGGATGAAACATACAAAGGAAAATCAAGTTAGAATTGAGCTAGAATGATTTATACAGAGACCAAAGACAAAAAGGGTAAGGGAGACCCTCCCATTGAGTCATGAGGTTCAGGGAGGACCCCCTTGCTTTCTAAACTCCTGATGGAGTCTAGGTGCTGCTAGATCCAATCTTAGTCTCAGACTTGGACAACGGTTTATGTCTAATACGAAAGAGTAAGGAGACCCTCCCGTTGAGTCACGAGATTCAGAGTAGACCCCCTTGCTTTTTAAATTCCTGACGGAGCTTAGGTGTGGCTGGATCCACTCCTTGTCCCAGACTTGGTCAACGGTTTATGTCTAAGGGATTAGATGTGTCTAGCAGCAGTCTAAGGTACATTCATAGTTTTAAGGTGAATCACAAGATTTTAGCAACACTTAATCACTGACTAATTTAACATTCACAAAGTAAGTTAATAGAATTTACTATAATCACAACGGTGGCTTGATTACAGATTGCACTTGTTATTGGTTACCTAAATCAATTCACACACACACACACACAAATATATATAAATGTACACAAGGTATACCTGTTAAAATTCACCTCAAGTCTCATGAAATATTCACGTCAAATGTCTCGGCATTTCTCAACAGGCGATGGGTTGAGCCTTGAGGAGTGTTTCAGCCCAGGTCCCATCATCAGCTTTCGGCGACAGTCCTCCAAATATCGCAAACTTGAGAGTTCACGAGCTTTGAGTGGCCTCCCACTCAGAGGGAGATACTGGGCACAGCCCGCTGTGGTCCAGGAGAGCTCAAAGGGCCTCACTTGGGACTGCTGTTTATAGGTTTGCAAGATGATTGGCTTTAGTCATCAGTAAATTTCCATCCTGCTCACAATCCAGAACGATCTGGGATAGTAACAATGGTATCGTTCCACTTGAGCTATGATCCAGGTAGGGAATGTTTCAAGGCTGTCAGGGATGATGAATTATCCCCGCTCTCGTTTCCTACCTGGGTCAGGCAACAGGTGTTCCTGGTACAGTCAGTGCTGCTCCCCACCTTAGCCATGCAAGAGTGCCTGGTATGGTCGAGGGACGCTTAACCGCCCAAGTCATTCCACAAAGGCTAAGGCCTAACAGGAATTCCTGAGATCGTAGAGTGGTCCATGGGAGGCGGGGAAATGCACCACCACAGGCAAGAGCAACATTTAAGTGGTACAAATGTTGGCTTTGTTCTCCAAGTACAGCTAAATATTGAGCGTTTCCCAATTACAAAGCAATTTGTTCTTCAAAATGTTGTTACGCATTGATGTCTTTTGGTTTCAGGAAGCCCACATTCAGGTTGACTTCCTGTCTCCAGGTTAGGTTTTGCACATTAGAGCTTGCCTGAAAAAAAAGACCATGCCAGCAGTGTAAGTAAGTATGCCAGCTTCTACCAACACAATGTGACTGCTAGCTATTTCAGACAACTATGACATAGTTATGAGCCAGCTCAAAGCATTACTGCATGACCAAGCTTCCCAGGTAATCAAGGCCCACTTTTGCTTTACAGTCACTGCAGCACTTTCCCACCTCTGCAGCTGAACGTCATCACCACTTGTCCACCACAATCCATGGCGACAGAGTCTAATCAAAGTGAAGGCCACTTCAGTAAACAACATTTACATTTTTTTAAGAAGTCATATCTTTTCTATACCTTTAGTGTGCTTCTTTTTGTAATCGGAAAGAAACATTTTAATTTCTAGCTCCTGTATTTTAGTAAGTTGCTATATTAGTAATGGAAAAAAAAATCCTTTAACTTTTCCATTCAACTGCTTGATTTTACTTGATTCTTAAAGCAAATGTGTCCAATACAGTGACCTTGTCCATATATTTATAACAATGAGTTACATGTCGCTGAAACCCTCTAGGGGTAAAAACTTGGTGGAAAGATCCCTCTCTAATCAAGCTGAAACATAACCTACAAAATGAGTCTATGGCCCAGGTCAAAAGTGTTTTTTAAAAAAGATTTATTCGCTTTGTCAAGCAAGTCAGCTTCAGATGAGATTTTTAAAAGAAGCTTTTATTAAAATATTAATAATTTAAATTATTTAATGCCAGTAGCAGCTACCATTCCATAAAAAAGGCTTCCAACATTTTATTCTCACATATCAGGCCTTTTTAATGGGAAACTTTATTAAAATCCAGATGTTGTTCAGAACAGTTCGGTTTCAACAAAATAATCATTTTTCACCAAAAATCTTCTGAGCAGTTTTATTTTAAATGTAGTGTGTATAAAGAATGCTTCGCAAAATAAAATTACATTATTTTCATAGAGCACCTTTTCAATTCATTCTTACGAAGAGAATTCAGTAGACTATTTTACACATTTCATTTTGGGTTTGTTTTTTGAGTTGGGGGTTGTGCTTTTTTTTTTTGCTTATCGTGTGAGAATGAGAGCTGGTAAACATTAAGATATGAAGTCACTCAACTGGCACTTTTTCCACTGACTGCATTGAGCTTTGGACCAGATCTTAAAGGTTTATGTTCAGTTTGAAGAACAGTAAGAACAGTAATTTCTCTGAAGATGCTCATTATATTCTGAACTGCTACCATCAGCAGTATTCCACAGGAAACAATCATCCTCCATACTTGTACAACACAGAAGACATGAAGGGTTTGCTCTTTTTGCCTAAAAAAMCATAGTTTTTGTAATGTGGTTTCCATTTACTTAGTGTCCTCAGAATCCGTTTAAATAGGACTTTATTATTTAAATATAATTAACAACACTTTGCCATTTTAAGCTATTAAGAGTAGTTTTCTATCTAGTGCCTTTATTTAAATGAAACAGCAGGAGAAAAATCAGTGCTTAGTTACCATGTGCCATTATTGTAATCATGGGGTTTAACCCATGCCAACTGGTCATGACAAAGAAGCTTGCTGAAGGTCTGTCAAAATAGAAACATGTGACAGCAGCTGTTAGTCTGTTTATCAAGGTTTTTTCTCCAACTCCCTATCTACCTTTCTATGTATTTATGCATTTGTTGTTGTTCTGTATCTGCAACTCCTCACCATCAACATGAAATTCATTTTTTTAGCTTCTTACGACYGCAAGAAAACCAGACTCTGTCTTTATGACTAAAAATGGAATGCAACGTGGGGATCAAAGAACTGCCTTTGGTAAGCAGTACTTGCCACCTGCTTTGTCTGGATTGTCTGAAACTTGTGTTCATATGATTTGTATAGGATACATAAGCTGCCTGTTGATCAGGTCAATTGACCACCACAGGCCAACTTGCAAAAGCTAACATCTTCTCTGAAGGGTATAGCATGACCCTGTAATTATGCATGCTATCCGCAGTTCAACGCAGGGGGCAGTGGAGAGAGAGAAAGGAAGATTTCTGTAAGTACAAAAAGATACTTCATCCTTAATAGGTCATTGCACAAGATTTTTACAAACATGCATTAACTAATGTCACAGCTCATGAGGTAAGTTTTCTTTTCCTCATTTTATAGGTAGATATGCCAAGCCACAATAAGTCAGAGTGCCATGCACAAAACCACAGTCACACTGACATAGGAGTGGAATGCTGACTCTCCTGAAGTTATCAGGGGCTTTGCTGCTAATTTCAAAAGGCAAGAAGATAGGCACAACTGTGCCTCAACACTGCAAGTTCATCATACACTATTTCCTTTCCTGAAAGTATCTGTATTAAAATAACATTTGGAGATAGATACGTTTATCCTAATTAAAGCAACAGATACTTTTTCTATAACACAAACAAGACTTCATGTTACATTGAACATGGAAAGGCTTTTTTTCATCTTATTTATTTCCTTTGTGCATTTCTTAACTTAGGAAATTAATCAGACTATTGAATTTCAAGTTTGCATATATTCATTAAATGCTTTACTAAAACCATATGCTTTGGCTTGTGCAACACGCGTTTTAAGATTGTTAGCCTTATTCCAATGCTGCCGTACTATGCTACATGCTAACAAGCAGCATTACAGAATTTGCAAACAAGGTGTGAGGTCTTGCTGGGATTGTCAGCTAGACGCAGAAATGGAGATGTCAGGCAGTCTGTACCTTTACTTCCTGGGGGATCAATCAGAGATACTGTGGCAGTGCTGGCTGGAAACTTTCTGCTACGCCAGCTGTTTCTGGGGGGCGGACTGGGGGTGGAACAGCAGTGTGTGGACCAAGAGCAAAGGTTAATTTGTGTTCTTCCCCTAGCAAAATTAGTGGTTCCAAATCCATTGGACTTCGATTTTTAATAGGCTGGGTAGCATTTTGACCCCGATTTCTAATGAACCCTGCGAAACTCATACTCAAATCAGGATGTCTGGGAAGTCTGCTTGCATACACTGAGTGTAAATATTAAAATTTAAAATAAGTTGAACATTTCAGGTGATCTGATTAAAGCTTGTTGCAAAATCAGTTCTGGTTTTGTTTTTGTGGTAGATTTGACCTTGACAAGTCTTACCACAGCTTGAAATCTTTTCTTCTGAACTACATTTTATCAAACCTGAAAAAAAAGCACCATGACACTGCCTGTTAATTATCAGTCAAAAAGCCAGATTCAGGTAACACTCAGCTTTCCAGATACATGACTGATGGCAACTTTAAAGGAAAAGTGTCAAAATGTGCAGGCTCCAAAACTTGAGGTTTGAAATGCGGGAAAAAAAAAAATCAGTCTGAAGGAGAAGCAGACTGCAATGTCCTGAAACAGTTATTGAAGCTGCAAATAAACAAAAATGTCCTTCTTGGAACTTGAATTTCTAACATATAGTGCTCTACTGGGTCAGTTTGTGAGCAGAATTTTGGGGACAGGCTAAGCAGGGCCAGACACACTCCAATCAGCCTTCATAAGCTGAGCAGTAAACAAGAAAAAGCTTTCAGTACAGTCAGTACAATGACTGGAAATACACAAAATTTAATATCTGAGTAAAACAAATGAGTTTTCTGCACCATCTCAAGACRGTCCCTTCAGCACAAAACCCATCTCATTTCTGTTATTTTGTTAACTATGAATTGACTAAAATTCTCAAGTAGCAATTATTTTTAAATTAGCACAGAGCAAGAGCTACAATATTGCACTTGAAATAGAATAAGGACTGGAACAAATTATTTATGAAACTAAACACTATGGCAAGCAGAAGCTCGTTAGAAAGAAGAAATAGTAAAGACAGGAAAAAGACTCAAGATGTAATTGTATGGGACTAAATAAAATCAAACGCAGCAAAAGCAGCTTGCTTTCTCTTCATCAACCACGGAAAGATACCAAAACACACAGAACAGAACCCAAGTCTCAAGCCATCTAATTTAGGTACCTAAATTAGGAAGCTGGTTTCCTATATTCTCTCTAAGTCAGTGGAGAAAGTAAAAAGAAGGTTCTACAAAAACAATTCACAAATAAGCCTGCTTTACAGCCCAGGCTCTTACTCAGGGAGGTAACATTAGGTCATAGGAATATTCCTGAGTGAATGATCCCTTATTCCACTCTCTGACCACAAACAAGGAGCCTCTTCTGGACACCCAGGATGGGTAAAAAGGGCCTTCTTCTCCCCCGGGGCAGCAAGAAGGAGAGAGCATTTACCTCTCTCTCCCCTGAATTCTGCTGCCGTTGTATTTCATGGCAGACCTCCAGTCATTTGCTATGAAAGCTGAACTGAACCCGAGAGATAAAAACATTTTCATCATCTGGAAACAATGAGGAAACTGTGAAAGAGGACCGACTTGTTCCTGCGGGAGGAAGGGTCAGGAGAAAATGCTCCACTGGCAGGGTGACAGCGTGAGGGACGAGGCTGCTGGCGTTCAGCCCTGCTGCCTCATCTCTAGCCCTGACTCGCTCTCCAGCAGCCCAGCAACAGGTGACCCATCTGCAGACCCCACCGCTGCACACTAAACCTCACGCTGCATTTCTAACGCCACCGCGAAGCTGGGAAACGAGAGCAGGCGGCTTTTTTGCCCAACGGACGGAGGAGACAGCGGGGGCAATACTGCATTTCTCAAACCGCAGAGCAGATAAACAAATCCAGACAAAGGGAGCGCGCTCTGCCGCGGGCAGGCGGCGGCGTGCGGCGGCACGGCGGAACCCGCCGCCGCCCGCGCAGCGGGAGCGGCAGCGACGCGCTCCCCGCCCGCCGGGGCTGCGGCCCCGGCCCCCGCCGCCCCCCGCCCCGCTCCGGGGCTTGCACCGAGAAGACCTGGCTTTGCCATTCCCTTGGGAAACGCCCCTGCATTTGCCCCCTCCCCGGTTCCCCCGGCATCTCCAGCCCCGGGAGCGCGCCCCCGCCCGCAGGCGGCGGCAGACAATGCGGGACCCCGGGCCGGGCCGGGCCGGGGAGGCCTGTGGGTGCGGTAGTTCCCTGCCCATCACCTGATGCTGTGGGCAGGCGCAGCCGAGGGCTGCAGGAACTACAAAACCCGCCAGGCAGCGCGCCTGGCAGTCTCGCTGGTGCAATCCACACCTTAGCACGCCTCGGGGCCGGGGTAAGCGCTGGCAGGGGCGGCTGCTGGCGCTGGCGTGAGAAGGATGGTTTTACCCGGGACTCTTCCGGAGCACTAGCGCCGGCACTTCTGTTGGGGAGAGGGGTCTGCAACGCTATTCTGATGCAATGGTGGGATCTATTGCTCCTCTGGTGGCATCGCAACACTGCAAGATCAGTTGTATCCATTGCAATTAAGTTTGCAGGATCTGGACATGGGAGGATCGAGCATGTACGTGTAACGGTGCCAGCTCTTCGGTTTCTTCTGACTGCATCTCTTGCTCACGTGCGTCTTACTAGCTCCCGGTTCTGATTACAAAATACACCGATCCTCAGCACTAGTATCCTTAATCTTGCTTTGGGAACTACCTGAAAGAGCATGCATCGATTTGTCTTGGTTGCCAAGCAAACTGCGGCAAGCCTGGGCTGCAAAGGGCCGGGGGTCTGCCGAAGCGGAAGGAAAGACATGGCCTTACGCTGCGCGGCTTCGCTGGCGGCGGGGAGGCAGCCGCGGTGTCCCCGGCTCCCGCGGCCGGCGCGGGAGGGGACGGTGCGCTGGAGCAGCGCTGCCAAGGCCTCCGCGGTGAAGATCAACGAGAAGGCGAGCAGGGAGAAGATCCTGACGCTGGAGTCCATGAACCCCCAAGTGAAGGCGGTGGAATACGCGGTGCGGGGCCCCATCGTCCTTAAAGCCGGCGAGATCGAGAAGGAGCTGCGGAAGGTGAGGCAGGGGCGGCCGGGGGTGCGCGGCAGGGCAGGGCAGGGCAGGGCAGGGCAGGGCAGGGCAGGGC
>JAYKAV010001000.1:3916305-3933008 GCA_035582835.1 Phoebastria nigripes | reverse complement strand
CGGCAGGGCCGCGGCCGGCGGTGGGGCCGACGTGGCAGGCGGTGGGGCCGGCGGGGCCGCTGACACCCCTGAGGCTGAGACACGACCCTGCAGAAGCCTCGGGAAAGCGGGCGGCCGGGGGAAGCACGGGGGCGGCGGCGCTGCGAGTGCCAGTGCAATGCCTCGTACCAAGTTAAAAACTCGCAGACCACGAGCAGCTTTTCCCCCCATCCCTGCTGCTGCCCGAAGCGGTGGCCGGACGCGCTCTCCCTGCGGGAGGCTGCGGGAGCGGCCGGGGCCGGGCCGGGGCGCGCAGCCGCCTCCCGACCCTGCTTGGCCCGCCCCGGGCCGCCCCCGGCCCCGCTCCGCTCCGCTGCGGGACACCCCCTCACTCGAGCACCTTCACACGGGAGGCGGGAGAGGCGCAAAACAAAGAACTCGCCCTCCGGCTACTGTTTATCTCGTGTCACTGATTGCATAAGGCAAATACAGTACACCCCCATACAGAAGTGTTTACATTTCTTCAGCCACTTTGACCCTTTGCTGCAATCCCATGTCCTTTGTGTTATACAAGAGGGTGACTGACCAGCTTTCATCATACTGATAGAGCGTTTGAAACATCCATTACGATTTTAGAGATACTGCCTTCGCCGGGGCAGGGAGACACCTTTGGAAGCGGCGGTCTCCTAACACGCGAGATGGACCCAGCTCTTCCCAGGCATCGCTCCGCAGGCTCGTCCAACACTCCTCTGCCTCTGCGTGTTCAGAGCCGGAGAGACTAGCGCTTTCTGAGGAGACCACCGATGGTGTGCTGCTCTTTTTTTAGTTGCACAAGTTGAGGTGCTCGAGGACAAGCCTTCAGAGCACAAGCGCTCGGTAACGCTGCCCAAAGTTTTAGGCTGTTAGCGCTTTTAGGAGGATCGGGCAGTAAAGCCTGATACAAGACACTCCTGAGGGTCTGGGCCAAAATGTACTAAATAAAGCATCCAAATCAGTCAGTGCTTACATTTTGTTCTTCATACTTTTCTCTTATTCCTTATCTTAAGAGTTAGCATTGAAAAAAACCCCAAACCCTTAGCAATTCAGGCGTGGCTTTTTGCTTGTACTGTTCACATCACAGCTTCCCTGTCAGCATGAGGACTCACTTATTTTTGTTCTGAATAAAGCATCTGGCATAGTTACTTTTCTATGATTTCAAATACTATTCCCTGCCTTCACAGCTGTAGAAAGTCTTGCTAATATGTTATTACAGGTACTGCAAGACCAATTTGGTTAGTATATGTAAAGCGCTTTGAACAAAAACAGTGCCATAGCAATGCTAATGAGAAGAGATTATTTTAATTCTTTGGTCTTTGTGTTACTTGCTTCTCCTTGTTTTAGAAGGTGAAGCACGTTTTCAGCTCACTGTGTATTACATACATCAATTACTTATGTCTAACCCAATAATTATTAAAAACAGCTTCTTTTTTAGAATTCTGCTTTAAAACCAGAGTGGTGATGGAGATTTCATTTCAGAACATTTGTTTTGATTTTTGCCTTAAAACTTGTTTATAAAGGTGTCCTTGACTTTATGCAACTAGGTTCTCCAGTGGGTGCATTTTCCAGAGTATAAAATCTTCCAGTGTTCTCACTGAGTGTGTTTGTTTTCAAGTTAACGTCACAGGGCAGGAGATATTACTTCACAAAACAAATATAATACGATCTTCACTAACTCCTCCCAACTCCCCTGCTTACTTCAATTACCAGCTGAGTCACTGGTAGAGAGAATAATCTTCTGTGCACTTTTTAAAAAAATGCAAGAGCAATTCATTGCCAATCGCTTTATTAAAAGATCGTCATCGCAGTTTTGTGCCCGCTTACGTGGCATTTTCCATTTAAAAGTTTTTTTCTTGAACCAGTCTYGTGGAATATAATCAATGGCTACCAGCATTCATAGACATGTGACTATGCTCTAAGATGACTAAAGCAAACAAAAACCTCCCTGTTGGCAGGGAAGGAGGACAGTATTACTGCAAAAGTTGAGACAATGTATCTGCAGAGAACACTAATCAACGTAAGGAAGCAGCTGAAAGACTTCATTTTCTTCCACACTGCTCAAGTTATTCATTCCTCTTTGCCTTTCTGATAAAAATGCTGTTATTCCTTCTATTGTTTAATCAAACTGTCTGGTAAAGTATACAGCGTTGAGTAGTACCTAGGTTCCTTATAACTGAAATATTATAGGTTATCTAAATGTCTATTTTTTGGTCTAAAATTGACTTCTGTGTGATCACAGGTCAATGGCACTTCTTTGTTTACTTTTAATTAAAACTGGACAACTACTTTTTTCATCCCTCTCAACCTTAGCTCACAGTTAGGTCAACCACTGCCAGCAGAATTAACACTGACTGATAAAGAAGAGAGGCTGACGTGGTTGTCAGAGAAAGGTGACACCCCACAGCATCTCTAGATCCATGATTACTCTTCATTGACAGCAAAAGGGTTGCCCCATAGCAACTCTACTACATATGATGGGGAAGGAGCTTTGCACAGGCATGAAAGCATGGACTCCATAGTATGACATGGAAGCGCTGCACTGGCTGGTGGTAGCAAGAGCAGGCAGAGGTGAAGCAATGATATACCCACTAGTAAATCTGCATTTGTCCTGTTCTGCCGAGATGCCTTTGGGTCATTTGTTTCTAAACTAAAAGCATCTTAAATGCAGACATTGCCTAATCAGATGCAATAGAGGCTCTCCCTGTTTAAACTTGGTTCAATTCAGTTAGACTTCATACTTGTGTAACTTATACAGCTTGTTATGTAGACTGTAAAATAGCTACTTGAAGCTGTTTGCATAGTGTAAGCTTTCATCTTCCTTGAGTTTTGTTCTGCTGTCTCAGATTCTGAATAGCAGTTCCTCTGTTATTCTATCTGGCACTTGCTTCTTTTGTATATTAACTGCAAATGATTACAACACGAGCTGTAACTCCACAGTGCACATAGAAATAAGGACTAAAATGTTACTTGAGAAGTCTCTGACTAGGCGATGGAAGGGATAGTTCTTTAAAAAAGTAAATAAAAATGAGGCATTAATTTCAGCTAATGTGCTCTGAATTAAGCCAATGTAAGTGACAAGTTAGAATACTCTATTAAAGCAGAATAAGATGGATTGCTCAGGAGTACAGATAGGCTATGCTGTACTTGGACTTCATTAGTTTTGTTGGCCTGTGACCTGTATTCATCTAGGTGGAAAATCAAGGTTTTGATCTACATAAAGTCCTTCCAGCTGGAAATCTTTATGCAAAATCACTTACTTGAATCAATTCTCTGAATATTTTTTTTTTATAATTTTGAAATTGCATCATGCTTCAAAAGTGAAAACCTGATTTCTCTTCCCCTTTGCTAATGGTGGTAATGATCAGCTGATTCTGGCTTACTAAGGTGATACAGGGAGAAAGAACTGACTTCAGCCATTTTCCTTGGTGTTTCTGGAAACTTTTTAAAGCAAGCTAGAGCACAGGCATATTTTAATAAATGATTATACTCTCAATAGAACTCAAACAAATAAGATCTTTTTTCTATCCCGCTTTTTTTAGACTTGCTAACAGATGGCCACCATATCAAGTATTGACTTTAATTACATTTCAGACTAGAAACTTTAGCGTGAACATGAATTCAATGCAAGAATAATGTGATCTCTGGACAGAGCCCTTCTCTTTACTTAATCAGTAATAACAAGCTAGCTTTATCTTTACATAGGCAGCACACAGACCTGATTTGTTACTTTGCATTCATGCTAATTTTAACTGACCTTGTTATGGAAAGTCCCTTCATATCTGTTACTCTGACATCTCTCTCCACTTACACTCTCCTTTTTTCCCCATTTCCTGCTTAGGTTTTGCATAATGTCAAGTTCTATGTCAGGTTAAGTTGGCTTACACACAGTTGCAAAGCATGTGCATATTAAACAGCATTTTAGGATCCACACGTCAACTCATGTAACATTGGAAACTGTGCCTGGCCTAGTGTAAGTCACACAACATTAGGTCCCTGTTCAAAACTTTCAAGTTACTGAAACAGAATTGTAGGCAGAAAGCGGTAGAGGGATGGTATGCAGAGATACATTGGTAGCATGTAGAAAGTTCCTTCAGATCAGCACAGGTGGTTAGCATATTCCACCACTGGGTCTGGAATGACGTGCCTTTAATGACAATACGCAGTCTCTACGCGCTGAAGCCCATTTTCTTCTGAACAGCCACTGTAGTCTGAATTACTTTTACAGTAAAAGGGTTGTACACTCATCTCCTGTGCCCATGTTTTTAATTTGCATAACTATGGCAAATAGGTTCCTGTTGCACGTTTATTCTTCAAGTCACTGGTTCACTCCCTACATTTCTGTTTAGATAATAAAACTACCAAAATACCTTTTACTTATGTAGCTATAATCTCAGGCAGCTTCTGCTAAAGTATTTTGGTTAAAGGACTGTAGAGCTTTTCTTTTTTTTTACTAATTCTTCAGGCTTTTAAATTGAATACAAAAAATTCTGACTTAGAATCCAGACTTAATTGTAAATGTGAGTTGACTGTGTCCCTGGGAGTTGTGGAAAGATAAAACACAGTTTAGACAATGACATGCAGAAATATAATTTGACATGCCAAGAAAAAGATACAAGATTGACTGGTACACCCAGTAATGAAAGATGTTAAGCTTAAATTACCATCCTGTAATTTTCTGCTTTGAGTACGTGACTGTGTGCACACTAAGAAAGTATCTTCCAGGCAAGAGCATTTGACCTCATTAAGACAGAACTGTTGTTCCTCAGTTGCCTGTACATGTTGCATACGGAAGCGAATCTGTAGTAAAACCCATGTTTTTTAAGAAGGTGAAAACTACTGCAGATGAAGATGAAAGAAAATCAGTTTTAAGAGTACGATTACCAAAATCATATGTTCAGAAGCACACAGTCCACAAAACCCAGTTATTTGATCTTGTTGAATACAGTAGCAAAATCTATTCCAAAATAGCCCTTTTCCAATAGGTCTTCAAGTTAAGAGGGTCCTAATGTCTAATCTCCTTCTAATGAGCATTATTTTAATTCTATCATTTACAGTCACATTCAAATCTAGGGCTTTATTCATATAGGCAAAATTTCTGAATGCAAATCACTTTGAACAACGTATAATGCAAAAGTAACTTGAGGACAACTCCTGTTCTGTAATCCCTGAATCAGATCTGCCAATTAATGGCCACCGATTTTCTCATCTGATATTAGGGGGCATGCAAGTCATCACTGCCATTTCAAGTCAAAATCCAGAATTTGCCTTCTCCTTTCCTCCAACAACAGTCCATGTCAGCTTGAATTACACATGCATAACACAAATACAAAGCCTTACTCTGTGGTAAGCAGGTCAGGTTTATTTTTCTGCTGTGAACTGTTTTAATAAAGAGATTGGTATGCTAATTCAGGCCTTCAAGTCCCTATTAGTTAAGGGCCTCTGGGTAGTGCTTTCTTGGCCCTTTGAGAGAGGGAAAAAAAAACAGGCAAGCAAGCAACTTGGCTACTACAGCGTAGATCTCAACTATGCTGAAATGTTTGGTTTTGCCAGCTCTCTTATTATACAGCTTGTTTGTGCAAGTCACAGCAAAAACAGACTTGGCTTGTGCTAAGGAAATAGCACAGTGTTTCATAGTGTGATGTTATTGCCTGATAACCATCAAGAGGAGGCACAAAGCAATGGCAATGAAAATGAAACAATGAGGAGCAGCCAAGAGTGGACAAATTCTGCAATTCAGAAATAGGTGAAATACCACGTTGCTCTTCTGGGATTAAAAGCACCTCACATTTTCATGGCCTCCTCAAAGGAACCCTTTTCAATTCTTTCCTATCTCCATCACCAAATCCAAATCACACAAGCCTCTCTACAGACTGAGGGTTTTGCTTTCAAATTTGCTGAAGACTTTAGCAAAGACAGCTTTAGGTCAGTTTGCACCCTTCTTTACTCTTTCTGGTCACAGTGTTATTTTGCAATTTGCCAGCATTCTTAGATGGCACCATCGTAAAGGGAACCTCCAGGCATCCTAAAACTCCTAAGAGACAAACCAGCTCCTGGCAGTGCATTGCCTTCATGTTAGTTCTTTGGGATAGTGTATGTTCTGGCATCATATCATTTCTTTGATCAAATAATTCTCCCAACACTTCTTGCATGCTGACTTTTCCTTGAGAGACAGCTCATCATTTCATACTGTACTCCATACCTGCTGGGTTTCTTGAGGCTGTGGGGATGTCTAGGGGAAGAGGAAGCTTCTCCAAACCTGGTTAACTACATAAAGATTTGTATTGACTCTGTACCAATGAATTCTGGTTCACATACAAAAATCCCTTCTCCCAACTTTGTGTGATACTTAGAACACTGATACAGTTGTTAGAATAATCCTGACCTGCTTCAGGTTTCAGAGGCTTTTCATCTGGTCTCTTAAAAGGCTGCATTTCCTTGGAGAAGAGGAGAGTGACAGAAGTAACTGCTGAAGGAACTAATTTCCAAAGAGCTTATTCCAAATCTGGGAAGATTCCTTTATTCCATTAAAATCCTTTCATTACCAAGAAGACAGCAACTGAAAAAAAAATGAACACATTTTTATATTTTCTGCTTTACATCTGAATTTGAAAGCGCAAGATGGCTTCTTCAGCTTTAAAAATGGCTACTACAATTAGTCCCTTTGCTAACAATTTCAAAAGAATGGCAGCAGATTGGCTTTATTCCCAAGATGAAGATGAATCATGTTGTTAGGACAGTGTGAGGTGCGACCAAAGGCAGAAGGCTGTAGCAGTGGTTGTTTTGTAGGGGTGGGGATTGGTTTTCCTTCTTGATGTGGTTCATACTCTCTTCAGTAGACATGAGTATCAATCTGGTACTTACTGCTCCTGAGTTTGTTATTAGAGCTCCTGTTCTGCAAGCTTCACTTTTCCAAATCTCTGCCAGTTACAATCCAGTCAGACTGCCTCTAGAACACACCTTGAAAGCCTGCCCGTACTGAGAGAGAGAGAGAATATGAGAGCAAATATGAGAGAGAGGGAGGGAGGGAGAGGGAGGGAGAATGAGGGAGAATATGAGAGAGAGAGAAGCGGGGTGGGGGAGCCGCTGTGTATCACTGGAAGCAAGCAAAACAATTCCAATAGCCTAGTTTCTGCTCCCCCTGTATGTTCCTTGGCTTGCCAGGGACTTAAATTGTCTCAACACAGGCATGTTGCTGACATGGTCAAAGACTGCTTAGCTTTCTGCAGTGAAATAAATCTTGCCCTAACAAACTATGTCCTGTTGCAGCACTTTTCCTGCTGTTCTACAACCTGATGTTGAGGTTATCAACATCACATTCACACTTTCTCCTTTCATACAGATCTTTTCATAGACCTTCCAAAAAGTATTTGACATTAATCTTCCCTTGGATACCCATGCACACCAGTGCCATCACCATAGGAGAAACCTTGACACAAGTAACCAGTGACTAATGCCACTCTGTCTTAAGGATTTAAGTAGAATTCCACCTTGAACTCATCTGCAGAGTCATAGGCACTGTCTAGACTTCCCTTGATGCCAGCTTCTGATATTCTTGCTTTGAAACTTTGACTCATTAGCATTTGACACTTGTTCTTGCCTGTTACTGTTTCCTGTTCCTTCTTTCTGAAATGGTAAGATGGGACTTTTTGTTTTGGAGGAATCAAAACTAAATCTGAACAACTTCAGATATTCCTTCTTTCCATAGAAAGACTGGAAACCAAGTAATAGAAAAAGATGAGAAAAAAACTAAGTAGTCATAACAATTTTTTTCTAGATTTCACTAGGAAGGGATATAGTGAATCTTGTGAAGACAGTTCTAAACAATTGCTGATATTAACTCATTGTCAGAGAAGGCAAAGGCCCCAGTTATTTAAAAGCATCTCTCTTATGAAAGACAAAAAGGGCAACAGCTTTTGTAGCTGAGACCAAGAAATACAAGTTAGTCAAGAGGACCATGGGCCTTTAAGCAGGTATGTGGGAACAGTGCGTACAACACAGAAAACCTAATTGTTCCTTCTCTGCCAGGATTTTACAGTAAGATAACTGTTACGTATGTTTTGCTATTTTCTCCAGCTCAATCATTTTAGTAGCAAAGGTGGTGTGGGGTTTATGGAGTAGGTGACGATTATATACYTGCAGTTGATGCCCAAAGGCGGTGATGGCATAAATACTGAGTTTGGCACTAGCAGAGATCTGGATGGTATCAATGCTAATAAGCTACAACATTATTTACAATAAACCTGACACAGACACCAAAAAGGTCTGTTACCTTTGTTGTAAAGGCTGTACCACTATAAAAACTCCAAAGGTACTTTATAAAATGCAGGGTACCTTTCAGCATTTCACTAACCAAAGAAGCAACTATTTTTTATTGCAGATCACAATAGTATTTGTGTGCAAAAACCATCTAATTTGTCTAACATAATATATTTATATTGTTAGTGGTTTTGTTTGTTCTGTTTTTAATCTGGTAAAACAGTGTATTTCTGTTTCATCTTATTGCTGAGAACTGCTATGTGTTTTTAGACTGCCTAACTTAAGGCATCCCTTATTCTTTAACAAGTTTGTATTACTGTGCAAATCTAGTGAGACTGATTCAGTTTGCTGTAAGAAGGACCAAATGCAACCAAAATCTGTGGGAATTTTTCTTAATTTCACACAAACTGAATTTGTTCTCCTTCTACATGTATCTTTTTTTTCCTGCTTATTTGTAGATTAGAATGAAACAATGTTGTGCTATCAGTGGACCCTAGATAGTTTGAAGAGAACCTATTTCTAGCTGTTTGTATTTCTCATAAATTGCTAAACTTCAGCCTCAGATACCTGTAATCTTTGTCTGGCATCCCTATTCCTAATTCTTTACCTAAGGTTGAAATACAGCTCTTACTTAGGCACTCATTAGATCAGCAAACATAAAAGCAAATGACTTGATGGAGTCAGTGTGTCACTTTCAATTATTTTAAGTGGACATTTTTTTCAATTCCTGCTAAATTTAAAGCCATATAAAAYTGACCCTTTTGAGTCAGGATCACATAAGTCCAATTGTCTTGTTTTAATGCCATTTCTAACTACCGATTTAATTTCAAAAGAAAAACCTAAATGCTATCAGTTATATGATGGACTGGATCTGTAGTGGGGATTTGAATCACATTATCACATAACCTCTCAGCCACGTTACGCAGCTGTAAAGCTCCAAATCTTGGCATACCTGGGAATTTGTATCCCTGGAGACTACTAATATTTTGGTCATTGTTATCTTTGCACATCTGGGTTCCGGTCTGTCATTGAAGTCCAACACATAATCCATGGTAGAAAAGCAAAAATTAGTTAAGGCTTGCCAGCCACATATTCTATATCCAAAGCCAATAACTTGCTGTAAATACATGGGCTAGGAAGAGGCTTTGTGAGTTCAGTCCACAGCCAGAGCAGGTTGTTACATGTAATTTTGTACAGAAAACTAATTGGTCTAATTTTGCAGTTCATTAGTCCACATGAAAATTCTGTCACCGTTAGAAGGCCTCCCTACTATCTCTCATACTTAAATATACATTAGAAAAGCTATAAATTTGTTCTTGCCTACCTCATTTATTCTTCTTGTAATGTTGGCCTTTACTTTCAGTTAATCTTTTTTATTTAAATCAATGGTGTTTTTTTCTACCAGTCAATTCCTTGCCTTTTTTCCCTTATTTTATTTTGCTATTTAAAGAGCTGTGATTGCTAATCAACATTCATCAACTGTTTTCCCTCTGTTCTCATGATGTATTCAGTTCCTCACAGGAAAAATGGCTGGTTTCAGATTTCAGAGATTAGGAAGCTTTTAAATATTCATGGTGATTATTTAGCACTTCTGCTGTTTATCATATAGAGCCTCACTATGATATACTTTGTAAAACATCTGTATATGGAAAAGTGGGGTCATCACACAATGAATATTTGATCTAAATAGAAAATTAATACGCCAGCAGTATCTTTACTCTTTTTAGTCTAACAGGTACTAAAGGTCTTGAGGTTTCTTTTATTGGTGGATTTCTCAAATGTCCTCAAATCTTTATAGCTTCTGGACTGATCCATCCCTCCCTTAGGTGTATCAACCAAGTTGCTCTAATACTGACAATTCAAAATGCCTCTTTTTCATCTTTTCTACTTCCATCTGTAGTTTCCAGGCAAGTCAATCATCTCTTACTTGTAGCTAGCAGAAAAAAAAAGCCAGCCTATCATTTAAAAATGTGTCACAGTCAGCATCATTTCTGTAAAGCATTTAAGATTTACTGGCAGTATTGTGTAAGAAATGCATTAAGCTTTACATTAAACACTCTATCTGTTCTGAGATTAGGCACTGTTTAGTTACAGCCATATGACAGATACCAAAAAAGAGGAATTCTTTATCATCAATTTCAGCCCTAATAATACATTGTGAATTATCTCTTTTTAGGGAATCAAAAAACCTTTTACTGAAGTAATTAAAGCCAACATTGGAGATGCACATGCAATGGGACAGAGGCCAATCACCTTCCTCCGTCAGGTAAGAATATTACAAAATATTATTCTTTATTTTTTATTAGATTACCAAGAATGCCTTAAAACCTGTCTGATGTGTGTATTAGTATAAACAATTCCCTAGATGCACTTAGACTTATAATAGTTATTTCGTAAAGAATTACAAACTTCAATTTCCGAGACAAAGTCCCATACCTTGCTTGCTGAGTGTCCTCTTTCAACACAGTAGCTTTCCTTACTTTTCAGATCATTCCCCATCCATACTTTCTCCTGCCACTTCTCCTATGTTATCAGCAGCACATTCATTATCAATAATGCACTTCAAAAAAGAAAGTGGTTGTCTTCAAAGAAAAAAGCAAATGCCTTTCTTCATTTGACAGTATAGTTTAAGATCTGCACGCAGTTGTGTGCAACTAGTTGTACTGTTGCTGATTTTGCACATTTTACCTCTGGGCAAGATAATTGGTAGGTTAACTTTTAGAAAAGCCTACAACAGAATCCACATTTGTATATTATTCCTAAAACACAAGCAAGGTTTAAAACTAGTATTACGCTATTTACTGAGCATCCCTTACACACACATGTAAATCCTCAGTCTATAATAATGTAAATTCAGAGAGTTCCAGGACAAACTGAAGCCATATCAAACTGGGGGTCTAGGTGACGAGATTATAAAATTGACCTATACAGCAAACTGTCAGCAAACTAGGAAGACCAGAGCTTCTTACAAATTATTCAGATCCAACGTTATTAAAGAAAATACTGGGTAAATGGGAAATCCTTTCTCCCCATGACTGTGTACACACATGGATTAATTCTTTAGTCACTGTCCTACAAGATGACAACAGCCTATCCATATTACATCATGTAAACATAAAAATGAGGGAGAGACTGGAACAAATTAAGCTGATCTCAAGCAAGACCTCTAGATTCTGTGTGTCTTACATTCCTTCATAAACATAATTCTGCTAGGTCATGTTTCTACTTCTACTATGTTCTATATCACCACTTCTTTTTTAATTAAATATTTCGCACAAATTCAAATTAGTAATAACTATAAGTTATTTTTGGGAAGGATTATTAGAACATGCAACTGGGACTTCAGAATTTGATGATATTTCTCAGTTCTGCTCCATATTTAAACT
The DNA here is from genome assembly GCA_035582835.1 of Phoebastria nigripes. Classification (NCBI taxonomy): domain Eukaryota; kingdom Metazoa; phylum Chordata; class Aves; order Procellariiformes; family Diomedeidae; genus Phoebastria; species Phoebastria nigripes. The sequence goes on along the minus strand of JAYKAV010001000.1, from coordinate 3,921,351 downwards.
CTTGATTTGTCAATAAAGTGGGCTAGTAATACACAAAGAGTGGAGGATAGAGATGTTTAGAGATAACATATGAATAATGAACTGTGTTTTACTGTGTTTGCACTATGCATAGCTCACTTGGACTCCAATCTTCACTGTCCGTAATACAAATAGTTAATAATTCTATAACTGTTTTTATCAGCAGAACTTGGAACCCGATAAGATTTCTTCACTTCTGTAAGCACTACCCTTAAAAGAACAACTGCAAACTCTTCATCAATAACCTTTGTTTTAAATTAGCTAGTATTTGTGATCTTCATTTCCAAGGAAAGTTAACAGTAATATTACCAACTTAAAATAACCATTGAGAAGTGGCCAATTTACATTTTCTTGGCACTCTAGGTAGTGGCACTGTGTACATACCCAAACCTGCTGGACAGCCCAAGTTTTCCAGAAGATGCCAAAAAGCGAGCCAGACGGATCTTGCAGGGTTGTGGAGGGAACAGCTTAGGTAAGCATCTGTTTCAGTTGCTCCTGTTGGTATTAGAATCAACAAAGGTAGTTTCAATATCTGCAGCGGTGAAATTTCTTAATCGTGTTTTATATGATTACAAGTCAAATGGAGATGGCCTAGGGCAAAATGATAGGGGGAGAGTTCACGGTGTAGCCTACTGATAAGCAGTGACTAATAGTGCAAATTTTTCATGAGACTTGTCACAGAAGAGGACAAGATGAGGATTATACAGTTATGGAGCCCTCACCACAATAACATCTAGGCATAACCCTAAACAGAAAGCTGAGGTTTTTTGTATTAGAAAAGTAAGTGGCAGAGAGTACTAGTGAAGCTTTGTTACTGTTCTTATGACATCTGTTAATCCTGGGCTCTGACAGCTATGTCTGCTGCTAAATTTAGGTGGGGTTGTTTACAATTTTATCATCCCCAGATGTTTCTCTGCCAAGGAGTCTACTGTCCCTGTAATGATGGTATCAACAAACAATACATGTCCATCTCAGCTGATCCTGTTCACAGTCCTGTATCTTAATTTTGAACCATCAGTCCAAGTATGTTTGTCAGGATATGAACTGGGGTATCAGAAACTCAGGTACCAAGGCGATAATGCTCTGCAAAGGGAATGCTACACAGCTGAAAGGTGGTAGCTTTTTACTTAGCCAAGATAGTTTTAACTGAAGATGTCAAAGCCCTATTTCTCCGAGGTAAAATAACCCTTGAAAGAACTAAAGAACTCTGTTCTTCAACCACTGTTCCTGCAAGAGTATATGTATAATATACACATATTTGCACATTCAGTAGAGAGGAAATGGAAGAGACAAATTCTTTATCATCTAGCAACTGTACTGCCTACTTGTACCTGGGAAATGCCACTAGAATTTCTACTCTGCAGATAGTGTTACAGCTGCTGGGTACAGCAAAGAATCTGGCATGCTTAATTACCTTCTTTCAGGTAGGCTAACAGTGACATTTCAGAGTACGTATTAGAGTAATTGGCATATTTCTTAATCTTTGTGATTGCAGTGCCTATTTGCAATGGCATATTTTGAGAGTAGGTGCTGTGAAACTTAATAAAATAAACAAAACCTAAAGAGTGGTTACATTAGCAGTATTTCAGCCTTGGACTATTCCTAACAACACAGCCTAATACAGAATGTATTTTATCTTCACCTTTTTTGCATTGGTTTTGTTTCTGTATGTAGAACATTAAAAATACATTTATCAAAACTGAGAATTTCCGCTGGCTCCATGAATTCCTTTCCTGGCTTATGTTGGAACAATTAATCCACATAGTACTAGTTGTCATGTAAGAGTTACTGGGGATACATTTGAATTTTGCCTCAATCTTTCTTTGTAGTGATTTTCAAATTCAGGGACATGGTAAGAGTTCTCAGAATGCTGGGTCTTGGCCCCATGCTGGAGTGAAATGAAAGGAATTCAGCCTTGCATGGTATTTCAGAAATATGTTGACTCTCTATAAGATCTTTTCAGCAGAAGATCACATATTTCAAGTAATTTGCCTTAGCTCAATAGACACTGAGGAAGTAGGCCTGAAACAGTTGCAATAATCAAATAAGATGATCATTCTGAATACATCCTTTTAATTTCAGTGGATAAATTGAAGTTCTGTAAGTAACTGGAGTCTAAATGATTTTTTTTCTGATATTATATGTACCAAGAACAACTGTCCCTCTAAATTCCTGAAAATTAAAACCACTGTAGACCTTATTGATCTGCTGTACTGGTTTATGCCTCCTCTCCACCCTCCCTGTCTCCAGTACCATATATCAGCCCCTTCTCTTGGCCTCAGTTGCTCATCAGCCTCTGTACAGCACTCCATAAACACGCAGTCTGAGGCAAGTGGATGTGCAGCTGAATGGAAGTTATTCCTATCACTTTGTTGGTAGTCTGACAACTTACTGCTGTTCTCTTCATGGCTGAGAAGGAGAAATTGGCTTTCTTGGGAAAAAGCAAAGGTCAAAAACTGATCCCTCCATGTAGCTTTAAGTGCTGTGTTGTGTTCTAATAAAACCTTATTTTCAAAAACTTTGTCAATCCAACACAGAAGTGGCTTCACTACATATGGTCAAGCTATTTGAAGCGTTGTACCCACATCTATACCAGCCTATTTAAATGTATTAATTGCAAAGTTAGTATGAATGCCTTGACCTCTGGATATGAACTAGAATAACCTCACTTCCAATGAACGTTCATTTGGCAAAACCCTACTCATAGTATTGAGTTTTGCTACTCCCAGACCACGTATGAAGGCTCAGATATGTCCTCAACTTCTGCTGTGTTCAAATACCCTGGGATTCCTTTGACATCACTTACTTTGCATGTGGGATAACTGTCATATCTTTCCAGGCAGTTGAGAAATTTACCCCTCTCCTATATATAACAATATCAAATAGAGGCACATGCAGCTTGTTGGGTTAGGTTTATTTATTTGCATCCCACAGTGCAAACAGATGGGTTCTAGTCAAAGTTGTCAATTGAATACAATTAAGTGTAGAAGACCTGAAAATTGAATTCAGGTCTTCTGTATATCCTCACTGAGTCATGGGACTCAGCCCTCAATGGAGCACAAGACAGAATGACAGCTTAGATTTGTTCTCCTACTTTAACAGCAGCTTCCTAGCTATGGTCAAAGACCCATGTATAGACCCAATACAACTTTTAGTCCTGTAAAAGTAAACACTTAGGACATCAGGGAACTTTGTGCCCTGAATTACCGTTTTGTCCCATGCAATTGTGCAGTACTTGCAAAGGTTCTTTGTCTTTATAAATTATGCTTTCACAGAAGTATTATCAGGCAGACTACTAGCATATAACTGAGTGATGAGAGTTAAGTCAGGCACAATTATTCCACTCCACCCAACAAGCAAAGAAGATTCTGCAGCTTCATGACAGTGTTCTAAATTAGATGTACACTTGTCACTTCATTGTCCATCAGTCTTAGGCTTCATAGCTTGAATCCATTCCTCACCTTGGCTTAGGCTTATTTTTACTCTTTATTTGTTGCACACGCTCAGCAATGATGCACACAGGCATCTAACATCTTACTTTATTTAAGATTATTAGATGTGCTCTGTAAACTGCACATGAGGCTTATAGATTGGGGTGATCCTAGATGTTTCTGCTACAAGTAACTGAAAAGTGGTTGTGGGAGATGCTGTGGGGGGAGAGAGAAGCAGTTTAGGATTTTTTGGGTTTCAGACTGTGGGAGAAAATGGTATTATATTATTTTCATATTGCAAATAGAAATCTTATTTTTCTCATGGATTTGAAGAAGTTATTTTCCTTTCTATTGCACATGCTACCTCTGTTCCTTGTTCCCATTACTTAAATAGGTGTTGGTTGACATTCTGAAGTGGTTTTCAACATAAAGAAAGCAACTGGGAGACAGTCAAAATGGGATTGCTGTCCCAGTTTGCAAAGTGTCCTTTAAGTCCTACTTTTTACCAATCCAGTATATTATTTTTGTATTTTAGTGATAATTATATTTGTCTAATTCCAAATGAATTCTTTTGTTCTATGAACAAACCAACTCCCTTTCCTACTCCTTGAAAAAAAAAACAATCCTGGGGATCCAAAGCCCTCATATATACAAACTGCTTCATACAATACTAGCTCAGGAGTTTTGCTAGCAAACAGAAAATCTGATGTTCATTGTACTCAATTCTCATCTCATTCTCTGTTTTTCACAGGATCTTACAGTGCCAGTCAAGGTATAAATTGCATCCGTGAAGATGTCGCTTCATATATTGAAAGAAGAGATGGAGGGGTTCCTGCAGATCCAGATAACATATATCTTACCACTGGGGCAAGTGATGGTATTGCTGTAAGTGTTAAAATTAAACCTGTCTCTTCTTGGTATAAACTATAATTTATCAGTTACCTTTGGAAATACAGGTCTCTGTTGAACATCTGGTCTCACAAACTCCTGTGAGTTTGATCTAACAGATACTGAAGTCACGTTAAGTGGATATTCAATACACCCCATTATGTGGATGTAAGATGCCAGCTAAGAAACAGGCGCATGGAGACAAAGTCTCTTAATATACATTAACTTGTACCTTTTGTAAAGGTAGTATAAACTACATAGGTGCCTAAATATAAATTTAGGAGATTCAGACCATTCAGACTAAATAACGGTGTCCTCAGTGGTTAAGATACACAAGCACTGAAGATGCCTGCATAGATGAACAAGGACAAACTCAAACACAAAAAGGAAACCTACAGAGAGTGGAAGCAAGGACAGGTAGCCGGGAGGAATACAGAGAAATTGTCCGAGCAGCCAGGGATCAGGTTAGGAAAGCTAAAGCCCTGATAGAATTAAATCTGGCCAGGGACATCAAGGGCAACAAGAAAAGCTTCTAYAGGTACGTYGGGGATAAAAGGRAGACTAGGGAAAATGTGGGCCCTCTCCGGAATGAAACGGGAGAGCTGATTACCTGGGATATGGAGAAGGCGGAGGTACTCAATGACATTTTTGCCTTTGTCTTCACCGGCAAGTGCTCAAGCCTCACCGCCCAAGCTGCAGAAGGCAAAGG
>JAYKAV010001000.1:3869356-3914931 GCA_035582835.1 Phoebastria nigripes | reverse complement strand
AACACTGGCACAGGTTGCCCAGAGAGGTGGTAGATGCCCCATCCCTGGAAACATTCAAGGTCAGGTTGGACGGGGCTCTGAGCAACCTGATCTAGTTGAAGATGTCCCTGCCCACGGCAGGGGGGTTGGACTAGATGACCTTTAAAGGTCCCTTCCAACCCAAACTATTCTATGATTCTATGATTAGAGGGTATGAATCAGTGGCAGAGAGAAGAGGGAATGACCTTGGAGGTGAGAAGTCTCAGCAGCTCTTCTTCCTAGTAAACTCTCTGCTAGTGCAGATTAATCAGTGAAAATCCCAAAGATCTTTTTCACTAGCCAGCTCATTTGGGAAAAACTTCAGGTTTTGGCTTCAACCAAGGTTCAAAGATGGTCCTCAGTTAAGACAGGAATAACTGTCTCTATTAGATTTTTCCTTTACGCAGACAGATTTACTGATACTACAACAACCAGCAGTTCTTTGGTTTTATTAAGGCAGCCTTTTATAGCTTGTTTGTAGAAGTTTTTTTTAAATGACATCTAGTGGCAGAGTTCAGAATGACAATGTTCTGAGGAACAGTTCTCCAGATGTCTTTAGTGAATTGGCTTTCCAGAGTTTATGATGCCAAGTGTTATACTGGCAGCTTGTCAGGAATGGCAACGTAGCATATCAAATCTGTATCATGCTTATTTGATTTCACCAGTGATGAAAAGTCAGCAGTACAATGAGTCTCATTATTTGGCACTTCCAAGGATAAAACAACTATCGTTTCATAACTTGGGGGACAGAGGGTGTTAAAGAGTTTTTAAATTTGCATTTGGTCCTGATTATACATTTTGGATGCTTGGTATTTTTAAACTAGTGGTGGGTACAAAATTATGCTGATTATAAATCATTAGCTTAGTAGCTGTTAGCAGAGTTAGTATGCGATGAGAGGCACAGAAAGGCAGTTTTTGTTATAGAACCAACGAGAAAGGATACCGCTGTTATATCTGAAGAGGTATTTTTGTTTTTACACTATCAATTACATGTTGATAAGGATGCCTGCTTTGATGGCACCTGTACTTCAGAGTTCTCCCTTGATTATAAAGGCAAGAAATCTCTCCACTTCCTGCACCAAATGCACTCTTTTATTTAATTCACATGTAAAAAGCCTACACATAGACACACACAGACACACAGCCGTTGGGTACAGGTAAATCCTCTGGACCGACCTTAGCACAAGGATTACATTTCTGCCTGTATCTTCTGGGCGTAAACTACATATGATACATTGGATTTCCATCCCAAGACATGCAGACTTTCGTTCTCTTCTATTACTTGAAAATAAACCATAATGCGAGTCTCTAGCTTTGTTCCCACCTGGCCACAATTGCTCCTAATCAAAAACCGGTCTCTCTGTTCCAAAGGAGAACCTCCACAGGCCCCAGTTCTAATTTCTGGTTTTATTTATTGGCCTCTTGTGTTTAGTGAGATAAAATGAGTGGAAGGCAACAAGCAACAACTAACTGAGGCTTCTTTGCTTACAACTGGGCATAGTAGAAAAATCATGATCTTGATATTCCTGTTTCCAACTCTCCCTCTAGCCTTGTGCTCAGAATGTTTTTCCCAAATTTTGCAGTTGATCAGGCATGATCTTTAGAAGCCGTGACATGCAGAGGAATTCCATTAAGCTGAGTTAGACCATCCTCACTCAGCCAGTAACTTAACTTGAAATAAATAAATGCCCTTTGATATGAGAAAATGACTATGCTTCTAGAATAGAAATCTACCTTAACTCTAGATTTTTTAAGAAGGAAGATCAGTAACTTATTCTAGAGTATACTATTAATTCTGGTGTGTGACTTTTTTTTTTTTTTAATTCCTACTTTTTCCCCAGACAATTTTAAAGATCCTGGTCTCGGGAGGTGGAAAATCCCGAACAGGAGTGATGATCCCTATACCACAATATCCCTTATATTCAGCAGCCATATCTGAACTAGATGCTATCCAGGTGAACTACTATTTGGATGAAGAAAATTGCTGGGCTCTAGATGTGAATGAACTTCGCCGTTCCTTGAATGAAGCTAAGGCATATTGCAATCCAAAAGTCCTCTGCATCATCAACCCTGGAAATCCCACAGGTCTATAGCAATTTTGTTTAATGGATGGGTTTTAAGACCAATTTTTTTTTTCCTCTTTCATTCGACATTGCAGGCAAATCCTAAATACATATCAAATATGTAAAGCTGAATTCTAGAGATCAGTGCTCTAAGTAGGACAGTATGTCATACTTTTAGAAACTTATTTTCAGTATCATGGGACTCCAGGGATTTGGGAAGAGAGGAGGGAGAGGTTCACTTCACTGGATCCCATCTGAAGCCACTGCTTCCACTGAACTTTTGCAGACTTGTGCAATGACTTTCAGTCACTTTTGGTCTTTATCAAAGATCTTGTCTCTGACATGGCCTGTAGCCTCTTGCCTCTGAGAGGCAATGACTACAGATACACTCTGAACTCAGTGGCAAGCACTGCCTCCCTCAGAAGAATTTAGTTTTTTGAGTAGTTGAGGTTGGTAAGTGAGAAACTAGCTCCCACTTAACCATCATGCATGCGAGTATTTCAAATGATCAGTTACACACAGAGTACTCTTAATAAGCTATTGATTGATTACTGTATCTCACACTTCCTTTGCTTGAGATGGACTAAGTTACCATGAACCATAATTCCTCCAAAAATGTTCCTTAATTTCACACTTAGTGAATTGAATTCTAAAATTCAATAGCACTTTTCTGAGAAAGAGGGATATCTTATTGAAAGGCTAGTAGTCTAACTAGGTCTGGGCAAAAAGATTTGTATATATCTGCTCCACTAACTTTCTTCTTGCTTTAAAAATCAAACTACAGGACAGGTGCAAAACAGAAAGTGCATTGAAGATGTGATACACTTTGCTTGGGAAGAGAAACTTTTTCTTCTGGCTGATGAGGTAATGGAATATTCTGTTCTCTCAAAAGCACAGCTAAGAGTATGCATATGAGGTGTAATTTTGTTCCATGTGTGGTATTGGTATTTTTTAAGTACAGGGAACAGAACCTCTGTTATCATATTAAGACATGAACAAACATGCAAGATTCTTAATATCAGAGGATTAATATGAGAGGTGGCTTGATCTGGATTTGAACTAGAAAGTACAGGGGACACAAGCAAGGAGACACAAGGAGGAACTTTTCTGGAACTGACCTAAAAACCTATGTGATACTCAGACTACTTCAAATGAAAGAAACAGGAGGAAAATCAATTTAAACATACAAGTAAAGGTTAAATTATACAAAGCAGCTCATTGTTCTTCCAAAGGCTAAACGATTAAGTATGGCCACATGAGAGAAAATGTATCATTACAGTAACTATTTCTTAACAAAGAAAGAACCTTGTGTCTTCTAACGGCTTTAAGTTTTGAGTGTTACCACTCTTTCTTCAGTTCAGATCTGGCTCTCTAAAAGGCCATCTTTTATCCTTAGTTGGGGGAACAGAGCACATTAATGTCTTCTGACTGTTCAGGTTTACCAGGACAATGTGTACTCTGAAGGATGCCAGTTTCATTCTTTCAAAAAGATTCTGTATGAGATGGGACCCGAGTACTATAACAATGTTGAGCTGGCCTCTTTTCATTCCACCTCTAAGGGATACATGGGCGAGTAAGTCTGCTTTAGTTTTTTTTTTATTTCATCTTCTTCATTAATCTGCTTGGACAGCCGTTTCATGTTAGTGACCTGAAGGTAATCCACTGTCTTCTATTAATTTTAACTAAAAACTATTAAGAAAAGGAAAACAAGCATTCAAAGCACAGAGTAATGGATTAGCTCAGTGGTTTTCAAAGTACCAAATAATAACTGTATTTATTTCAGACACCTAATGCCTCAGTTTCACAAAGATGAAATCCTACAGTCCTAAACTGGACCTGTGATAAAGGAAAATACGGTCTCGAACATTCAAGGGAACAGCCCAAGAATCACTGGGGCATTTGATATTACAAATGTTTGGGTTTGGTTGTTTTGGGGAGGAAGAGATGGAAGAAAAAGAATTTTCTGATTAAATGAATGCTCTTGTTCGGAAGAGCAAACAATCCAAGTTAATCGTTAACTTGCCTAACAGGGAATCTGCATGTACATGATTTTCTCTGTATGGGATACTAGGGCTTAATGACATATCATTTAGTTCCATCTTAAAACATTATCAGTATAGCAGCTGTTTCAACAACCTGTATGTTACATATTGTAAGATCCTCATCAATTGTCTTTCCAATTTTCATTGCTCTTCCAGTATTTATACACTTGAGGTTAACCGATCTTTTCTGTTCACTTTAATCACAGATGTGGCTACAGAGGAGGTTACATGGAGGTCATTAACTTGCACCCAGAAATTAAAGGACAGCTTGTTAAGCTGCTTTCTGTTCGCCTTTGTCCTCCAGTCTCAGGACAAGCAGCAATGGATATTGTAGTGAATCCTCCAATTCCTGGAGAAGAATCTTATTCACAGTTCATAAAGGTTAGCAATAACTTGCTTGTTCTCCTGTGCATTTCCTAAACCTATCCTCAGTATTGTGAACTCAAAATATGCACAGAAACCAGACTTCGTTCCTTTCTTCTCGGACAATCCTGTGTAGTAACACCGATTTACAGAACTATGCAGGATATTTTAAATTCACTCAATATGACTACCTTTAAAAATATTTTTTATTCCTTTTATGGTTCCTTTGTTTAGGAGCCAAAAAAAGCTAAGAAGGCATTATCAAATCAGCTTTCTTTCTGATAAATTCAACTTTTCTCCTGTGTTTAGCATGACAAAAGAATTACTAAATAAGATTTGCTTTTACTGAAATCTAAACAGGAATGTAAGTTCAAATACAGTTACAAAATCAGCCTTGTTCTTAGGTATCCAGTGCCTCTATATACTGAACAACATGGTATTCTGTATTAAAGTATACATATAGTTTCTCACTTGCAAAAATGAAACTGAATCTGGCTTAAGAAATTACAGTATTGAGTTAGATCAAAGGTTCCGCTAACATGGTCTCTAAAAATAGCCAAGAGTGGATGCTCAGATGGAAGAATGTAAGAAGAGGGCATGCAGGTGGAGACTTCTGCAGGTTACTGTCTATCTACAACACTTTGTAGTTGTATCCTGCTAATGCATTTTTGCACTGCTGTCTTTAAGAATATGACTGGAATTAGGAACATCATTTGCCCTAATAGCTCAGCAAAGCCCTAAAAGTGCTTAATTCAGGGAAGGCTTCTTGAAGCATCATAGTTTTCTCTGGCATTTTTATTGCCACTTCAAGTATGTCAAACCGAACACCTTCCTTTTAAACAGGAGAAGGAGTCTGTTTTGAACAATCTTGCCAAAAAAGCCAAACTCACAGAAGACATGTTTAACAAGGTACCTGGAATTCACTGCAATCCACTTCAAGGAGCTATGTATGCTTTCCCACGGATCTTCATTCCTTCCAAAGCCATTGAGGAAGCAAAGGTCAGTCAGTCATTTTTACCCCAATCCATTTTAACCTTCACACACTTGTGCCTGCCACTTCTAATGATGAATTTTTATTCCAGAGATAAGAGTAAGCTCATGTAGTTACAAAAGCAGTACTTCATTGACCACGTATGATCTTAAATATAACGTGACCTTTATTTTAAGAGAGGAAGACAAAACAGAGCATTTCATCACAGTGGCAAGGCTTCCACGTTGAGAATGTTACCCAAGGACGTTACTGTTAAATAGATTAAGTCATAAGGTGGGCAAGTAGCTGGACATGTGCAAATTCCAAATTGCTGCCCGTGCCCGGGTTAGGTAGGCCAGCACGTGCGACGGGGATTGTGAATGGCAGTGCTACAGACCCTGCAAAAGAAGCCCCATTCAGTAAGTGTGGGGAAGAGGGAGGCAGGTTTCCTTACAAATTTTTTCTTCTGTACAATACCTTTTTGTATTTGGGTCGGTAAGCTATATTACTAAATGACAAGTGTTTTTGTTCCTGACTAAAGCTCTATTACCTAATGTGTAATATTCATTTTTTAAAGGGAATTTTATCAGCATAGCTGAGGACAAAAATAGGGCTGCTTTTCAGCTGATTATTTGATTAGGCATAAAACCTGCATGTATTTAAGAACTTCCATAGTTACTAATCAGGGGACTTTCTAGTCAGCAGATAATTCGGGGAAAAAAATAGTAACTGCCAACGGAACTGGAACACACAGCTCTCAAATTAATTTCATCTTGTCAAATGTCAGTGGCTTAGATTTTTGTAAGTACAATTTTGAGACTTTTGACAAAAAGTTACAAGCAAGTCAAGGAGAAAAACAAAAATATCTAAAACTTTTCTTCTGAAGCGAGTGTTTTGTGTAGGTTCTTCAGCCTTCTTCCTCCATGAAGTACTGTTATTTAATTCACAGTGTGAACTGTCCCATTAGCAATTGTTCTTCATTTTCTTTAGTAAATAGAGTAAGAAACTAGTAATGTAAGATAAGGTTTCAGGTAGAAAAGCAATCATGAAATTCTATATATTTGGAATATTTTTACTTCAATAATTCCAAAGCATCCATTCCCTTAGGCTCATAAAATGGCACCTGATATGTTCTATTGCATGAAACTTCTGGAAGAGACCGGAATATGTGTTGTACCTGGAAGTGGATTCGGCCAAAGAGAAGGAAGCTACCATTTCAGGTACAGTTTTTGTTTGTTTAAAATCAAATTAACTGTAATAAGCTAAGTACCATCCCAGTACTTTCTCTTCTGATTAAATATAAGGATTTTTATTTCAGTTTATGTTGTCTCACTTTCTACTGGACATTTTCTGTGGACTGACAGCTAGGTCAAAGACCTGGTCTGCTAGATGAGCTATTCAGGTTTTTACGGTGTTTTCACAGCTTGCTGACATAGTTTTATTCTATTTTTATACACGGACATTTGAAATGCCTTCTCCATGAATACAAACAATAATAATAGGTTATACTCTAATCTTAAAGTTGGCTAGGGCATTACAAAAATTGCCCTGCTTTCTTCTGGGGGGAGGGGGGATTAAACAGTGTTTCCATATGGAGAAACTGCATGAAAGATGCAGTATCTTCCCTATAAATCTGGTCCTTAAACATGCTGAATAACTTTTCACTTCACCAAAACAAATGTTGGACTAAATCTTCTAATACCAAAACTGTGAACATAAACTCTATAGCTTTTGCTTGCAATAAACAGCACTTTACTCCAGCTGAGAATTTATCATGGAATTTAGTCTTGTTCGGTCTGAAGCAACATTAACAGAGGGTACCTTTAGCTGTGATAGTTCTGCAACACGGATAGCTGGGTTACGTATCTGGGTGCACGCTGCTCCAGGAAAAAGCTAGTGTGAGTCCATTCCTGTACTAGTATGGGAAAAACATTTTGTTCTTGCATACAGTCTTGCAAACATACTCAATCATGCAGATTATGCAGCAGAAGGAAAAAAGGGAATAAAACTGCAGTGTGGGATGTTGCATTGTTTTAATGCTTCTGAATTAAGTTTTCAATTCAAAAAGAAATGTACATTTACTCATAACTGCCCGCCCCTAAAGCTCAAAAAACTGGGTATAATTTGGCATAACTGCACCAAAAATGGAAACTGAATTGCTGTTATTTCTTACTGACAACCTTCTTTATCACTCAACAGAAAATAACAATTCTTGAATTCCTATATATTAACCAATTGAAACAAATTGCTCTAGTTTAATAGTATAGCTCAATTAAAGCATAAATGCAGAAAACAAGAGAATCACATCAAAACAGATATTAAACTTAACACATTACTAGCTGTGCCCTGAGATTAATCAAGATCTGTGCAAAGATCACAGGTTAGTTTGTTCTGAAGATAATGTGGGTTGGTTTTTTTATTCCTTTAAATATTATTTTTCAGAATGACCATTCTTCCTCCAGTAGAGAAGCTGAAGATCCTACTGGAGAAAGTGAAAGACTTCCACATAAAGTTTCTTGAAAAATATGCATAAACTACTGTGGCTTTTTCCCCTCATCCCCTCCCCTTCAAGGCGAATGCAGAAAATGAACAAAGATGTGCTGAGAATGTGCTGTTCATCTAATTTAACTAAATTCAAAATAGATAGAACCAATCTCAGATACTGCTACAACTTATTGGATTGTTAAATTTAATGTCTGGTATAGAAGACATTGTTACACCAACTTTTTTTTTAAGGGGAAGGGGAGAATGTGAAGAAAGCAGTGAGAAGAAAGAGTCCGTAAATGATTTTGTGCCTTGATTGGAAGTTACATTTGTGAACTTTTGACTCAATAGGTTGGGGAAAGGAGTTGCTCGTTAAAATTACTACTGTTGTGGGTTTTTTTTTTTACAAAACAGAAATGCCAAGAGCAATTGTTTAGCTAGGAACATGTTTGCCATCTTAAAATTCTACTAAACAAAAATGCAAAAGCCTACAGTATAGGTATTGTTTGGTTTAATTTCTTTTGTTGTTGTTAAGTATAAAGTGTTCTCCAAATCTGATTAAGCATGTAGGTACAGCGTGCTTATTTACAAAAAAAATCTTCGGCAGATGTGTGCAGATACCTTTGAACTTCTGTTAAAACGAAATCCTGCCATTACAGCATAATCTGAGTGGAAGATACAGTTCTGATCAGAGGAGCGAACATGGTGTCTGCTTGAACCCTATTTTTATGAAACTGAAACATAATGAGGAATATTAGCTTCTTATTTGTATGCTATTCAACACATTATCCCAGCATAAGATAAGAGCACTGAACACTTCCTCTCATAACAACTCCACGACTCTCCTGTTAACTCACATCTTTTATATACATGGAACATAGTAAGTTACTGTTTCAAAGCAGATGTGAGTACTGTCAATCCTTTCAAGTAGGGTAAAACACAACACTATTTCAGAATTGCTTTACCTATGGAGAACATTTGTTTGGAACCACGACTGAGAGACCCGTTAGCTGGCCAAAATCCAGCTTGAACTGGCAAGGACTAACAAATGTTGTTACCAGGAGAAATGCTGGGCGTGGTTTCTAATGAAGGAAGAGGTATTTAAAGGAAAATGTCTTGCACCAAGCATAAAGATAACAATAGTACAGCTCACTCTTAAATCTTCCCCAGTCATACTGCTGGCTGAATGATCCTGAGTGCTTATTAAAACCCAGCTAAACCAGGTGGCTATCTAGGAGTACAGCTGTATTACTCTACTAATCCATGCCAGTTTCCCTGCACAACAAAATAAGGCTTCTGTTTCTCTAGAGTTGGAAGCTGGACACCTTCTGCTAGCACTGATAAAGGACTGAAGGCACATAGCTTCCAGTATTCAGCCATGAAAGCATTAGCATGTCAGGCCTAGTCTCAGCATTTACAAAGTTTATTCAAATATCTCATTTGATCTAGTCATTAATTTTAAGGTATTATTTAGAAGTAAACTCATTTTAATGTCTACTAGCACTTTGTTAGGCTGCCTTTGTAGCTGCTTCAACATCCTATGCTGATCCAGGTTACTAAAGCCAAGGGCTAGAGAATCACCATATGGATAAAGCATGTGCCAATCTATTATGTGTGGAAGACAAAAGATGTTGCCAATAACTGTCCTTGCAATAGCAACTAGTCTATGACATAGCATTAGCAGTTGGTGTACTTCTTACAGTTCCTTACTGAAGTCTGTGAGAAGAATTTAGTACTTCTCAATCACCTGCCAGTGGTCACAGGTTCATAAATGAAAATAGCATGCTGCTACACAAAGTTACTATGAGGCTTGGAGAAAAAAAATTATACTTTTATCTTTGGAGAAATGGACTTCTTGGAGGACAGCAGACTGAGAACACTTACGTTGCTACTATCCATTGATAAATACAACCTTTTATCTGTTAGCGCTTTCCACTTGGCATCCTTAATATGCACTAATAAAACAAATCCAGAAAGCAAAACTGTAGTAAGAGGTCAGAATATTGATGTAAAAATAAGACAAACAGCACTTTCCTATTCTAGGAATGTGTCCAAATCAGATCTGGCTTTGGACTCGTAATGCAGTGTAGATTGAAGCTAAGATCTAACAATGGGAGTTAGAATATTTTTTTATATTTTTGTAACTACAGCTTTTTCATAGGGTAGTATTTGTAATCTAATAAGTCAATAGATTTTATATTTGCCTTGCATTTGCACCTGATACTTCTGGAAAAAAAAGTAAAGGTTTACAAGTTTCTAATGATAATTTACAGGTGTGAAAGGCTTTTTGTTTTAAGTCAGGACAGCAATTCTTACACTTTTAAATCAAAATATAATGGCATAAACTGAGTTTTTTCTAAACATTCTATTATGGTGCCTTTTATGTTTCTGACATTATAAGGGATAACAATTTATTCTTGATGCATCTCATATGGAAGGGTGGTGATTTCTATTGTCCATCCACAATATTTGTATGTACTGTGATGAGGTTAATGTGCATTTTTGTGGAACAATCCTGTAAAGCTATGAAAAGAGGCTTATTTTCAATGTCTTTGAAATATTTCATTAATAACAGACAATCCTTACTTTCAAATGCATGCTTCTAGGTTTGATTTTCCTACAGGTGCTCCTTACAATGGTACTTCAGATGTATGAGACTTCCAAATAATAAAGCACATGTCAAAAAAAAAAGGTCATAGTTCTCCATTTCCTATGTCACTGAAGCAACACTTGCTGGATTGCACTATGAGACATTTAACTTCATGTTCAAACTAGTATTTACGTTAATCCATGTACCAGATCATTAATTTCTGCATCACTCCAATTTATGGACTTGAAATTTGTCAAACTTGTTACCACAAAACTATTCCCTACCAACGCAGAACTGTACATAGAGATGGTCTTAGGCATATTTTATGCTCATAATTAATCATATCTGTTTATGTAAGGAGTTGTAATCAGGAGTTAAGTAAGCCAGACTTCTTTCTTCATAGAGAGGATCAATCAGTTGGTTAAGGCTGATCAACTGTGGCCTGAAAGCTTTGGTGAGGGGCTTGTTTGGTATTGTTGCTTGTTTCCTTTTTAAAAAACTTCTTACACGGCTTGTGTGAGATTACACTTACAGAGCAACACAATCTTGTCTTTTTGCAGTGACACCTCAGAATGACTTCAGTGGTGTTTGTTCGGTAATTCAAAAGAAAATAAAGTTTAGGGAAAGGGAAGCTAGTCCTGCTTCCCTAAACATATATGCATATGCCAGCACCATTAAAAAAAAAGCAAAAGCAGGCTATTCTCTTCTTTGTATCGGGTATTTGAGTGTTTTCTGGAGCAGAAACATTTACCTGGGTTTTTTTGGGAGTAGGTTGTTTGTTTTACAAACAAGAACATGGTCTGACACAAAATGGTTATATTATGAATTGTCAGTCAGATTTTTTACAGCTTTTTTTGAGTGATGTAGGCTGTCCCATCTGGATCAGTAGATAAGGAAACTGTGCCAGAAGCATATGATACAGAAAAACCTACTAACTTCAGAGAGCTTGCAACATCAACTACATACACTGTGTGAAAACCACTAGCATTTTAAAACATTATCTAAATTCCTTTTTACACAGTTCCTTGGTCAATAAAGAATACAGGTTTGATCATTTGTACAAAACCTAAGATACTCATACCTCTGGTGTGATTTTTTATTTGGATGTGTAAGATAGTAAGTTTCTGCGAGGAATTCTACTTTTAAGGATATGGCTTTGAATGTTTTTATACATTCAATCCTACATGTAGTCATGCCTTTCTAATGTTCCACATTATTACATGTTTATTAAATACCCTCTTCACCTGATTAGAATTTACACAACCTGTAACCATTTGCATCAGGCAGAACAGGTTATTCACTTTGCTAGCTTTGAGGCACTGCATATTCTGCATACTGAACAGCAATAAAATAGCTAAAACCTCAGCTCTGAAATAGGGTCCTTCCTATACAGCAAAAGGTTTCCCAGTACTCGTCCAAACCCTGGCAGCACAACCGCTGCCTGCCCCAGGCCCTGGGCCTGCGTTCGGCACCCTGCGGCGCCGGTTACTACTCACCCCCGGGATGAAAGGGGTCATCCGCCCTACCGCAGCTCCTCATGTGCCGAGGTCTGCAGCGGCCGCTTCAAAGCAATTAACAAAAAAGCACAATTAATTCTGTTCCACCAGGACAAAGCGCGTGTGCTGTGGATATACGTAAGCCTGCCCAGCTCCTGTCAGCACACGAGGGCCCCGGCTTTGCGCCGGGCCGGCCGTGGCCAAGCCCACCCCTGGGGCACCACCGAGACGGGGCGACCCCAGGATTCCCACCCTCACCGCTTCCCCGCACCCCCTTCTGAGAGGAGAGGCCGGGGACGCCCGGGGGACGCTCCCTCCCGCCCCGGCAGCTCCCGCCCCACAGACCGGGGCCTCCCGGGACGCCCCGTCCCCTTACACCCGCAGCCCCTCAGAGGGGGCCGGGGCCGCCCGCTCCCGCCGTCCCGGAGGGTGTGTCCGCCCGGGCCCGGGGGAGGAGGCGGAGGGGAGGGAGAAGCCCCCGCTCTTACAAAAGCTTGCCGGTCGAGGAGCGGTGCGTTTGTCCTGCCGGGTGGCAGCCATGCCCCTGAAGAAGCCGGCGGGCAAGCGGCGCAGCACCGACTCGGGCGTGGAGCCCGACCGCGGGGCCCTCTCCCAGGAGAAGAGGGATCAGCGCATCGCGCTCTTCCTCAGCGACTTCGACCAGCAGGGTAGGGCCGGCGGGCGGCGGCGAGGGCCTCGGGGCTGCCCCGCGCCCCTGGCGGGCGCCGGCGCTTGCAGGTGCGCTAGCGGGCACGGTGGCGGTGCCGGTGGTGCCCGCCCGCCTGCGCTTCCCTGCCCGGCGCGGGGGGAACGGCGGCTCCCGGCGAGGAGAGCCTCCGGGCCCGGAGCCGGGGCGAGGCGAGGGGAACCGCTCGCCGTATTCCGTGAGGGCCGCTGCGAGGCACCCGAGCCCGCGCTCGGGCCGGCTCCGGGGCGCCGCCGCTCCGGGAGGGGGCGCCCTGGCGGCCGCCGGGGCCTGCGCGGCCTGGGGGCGAGCGGGCCGCAGCGCCCGGCGCCGCCTGCGGCGGCCCCGCGGGCTCCCCCTCGGCCGCGGCGGCCCCGCGTCCCCCGGCCCCACTCCTCGGCGCAGATCTGAGGCGCGGCTCTTGTAGCTGCCTGCACCGTGTTTCTCGTCAGCCTAAGGCGTGCCTGATGGCGACTTTCGGGCTCTCTGACTGACAAGTCAGATTACCCCGGGTAGAAGATTATTTTAACTTTTTTTTAATGCAGTCTACCAGTGCTTATACTTGGAAATATGTAACACATGGCAATAAAAGCCTGTTTTGTTTTAAAGCCAAGGAAAATATCCAGGAAATGAAGAAAGAGCTCGATTCGCTTTTGCAAACAGCTGAGAAGGCATTTACAGTGGAGCTGCTGAAGATGCCAGTTGCCATCAGGAAGATGAAAAGAAAAGACTTGCTTAGTAAGTGTGTGTGGTCTTATGTTTGCGAGGGATGCAGGCTTCATTACAGCATGATGTACCCTTGACTAATGTGAGAAAAGCTGTAAACTTGGTGACTTCTATGAAAAAGTTTGCGTTGTCTGCTGAATATTTTAAGCTAATCAGCAGTGGTATTACACTGCAGATGCTCAGTAAGCACTCTTGTTCAGGTAGGCTGACCTCTGTAAGACAGGGTATAGAATTAGTAGGTAACAGTGTGTAGAGTCTGGAGCCTTCTTTTGTGTGTGCTCTTAAGCCATCTTATTTAAAGCTTGAAGAGACAAGGAATAATTACAAGTCTAGTATTTTCTGTGCATAAAAACTTAAGCACTTCTTTCCATCTGAATCTGTTCATCCTAGCCACAGAGATTATTTTGTCTTTCTGTTAATTTGAAGTCTTTTACTACTGAGCCTTTCTCATCTAGTCATTTAGCTGTGACAATGAGTGAACAAGTTTAATTTTAACCTCACATTTATGCAGCAGTTTAAGCTGTGGTGTACAGTCAGCATCAGATGTATATTCTGGTGAGAACTGATGTTTTTGGAATCTGCCTTGTAGCTGGAAATTGCAGGGGCCGCACAAAGATCAAACCTAAGACTCTTGAAGAACTTGAGTTTACTGTAAGCCTTTGCTGAGTATGTATTTCAATGTCTTTCTTTAAAACTTCTGCCTAAAAGTATTAGCTTTCAGCAGCGCAATGTATGGGGGTTTTTCTTCTTTGAATTCAGGTTATGTACTGTGTGACTATGCTTAGTATCCTTTCAAAGATTAAACATACTGAAATGGGCTAAGATTTTCATTATTGTTTTGTAGGAGTGACTATCCTACAAGACTTGAATCTTGTTCACATGCAACATATATGCTAGCTGAGGTTAACTATTTAAGCAACTGTAATCCTGAATTACTTGTTCAGCTTAATAGCCCATAAGATAAGAACCTGCAGATAATAATTATGCAAATAATAGTATATAAACAAGTTATACTTTCTTGAGTTACAGATTTGCGAGGAGGGGAGGAAGTGGCTCTTGCTGCTGCAATGGTAAGTGTGTGTTTTCAAATTTTACCACAGCTTACAGAATAGAAGTCTTCTCTCCCTGCTGTAGACATTTCAGACAAATGACTTTGGCTGTCTGGTTAAATAGAAGATGATACGAAAAGGCTAGACACCCAGCCATGGTGCACTTATGAACGTTACCTAAAGCTTTAAGGTCATCTGCAGGCAGAAATCCAGATGTTCCTGAAAAATAAACTGGTGTTTAGCCAATCCCACTTCTGTCGCTTTCTTTTATGCCCTTTTAGTTCACTGCCTTTTGTAGGATAATATGCATTTACTGGGCAAGATCTGTTGACTTTCCCTTGTCGAATAAACATTTTTTTTTTTTTTTTAGACTGACTGCGCTCTAGAAGACATACCAAATCCAAAACTGGTGAGGACCAACAGCAAAAAAGGCAAGTCAATCCATTAATATATAGCTTGGTTCTTAAATTTTCTTTTTTTATTGGTTTGAACTGAGCATTTGTAAAGTGAATGTTAAGCCTGAAGGACACGAGGGAAAAGTGTGTCCCCCCAGCATTCAGTGTGGAGGATCATGAGCTATGCTACTGTTGAGGTACTTTAAAACATGAGATAAGAATTCCTGCCTTTTGGATTTATCACTGAAAACGACGAGAAGAGACAGATTTAAGTGACTTGTCAATGCTTTACAGTATAGCAGAAGGAAGTAGTAGTATAGGAAGGTCACCCCTATTTTCTCATAGGTTCCCCTTTGATCTCCTGCCCATTGAGGTTTGTAAGGAAAATACCATTTCTCTTTATACTCCAAAATATGCAATAGGAAGGACACTACCACTGAAATGTAATTCTATTTTTTCTGGGGGTTAAAAGGTTATCTAGTGTCTTTTAACTGTCCCGTGTGTCACAGTGTCTGTGACGAACACATATAGTTTGCTTTGAACTCTGTCCCAGGCGAATGACCATCGGATAGCAGAACTGATACGTAGCTGTCAGTGGGTAAATAGGCTTCAAGCAAATGAGTTTGAAGTGTGTTTTGTGCTCTTCATGAGATTTTTATTTTCCTTGTCTTTCTAATATATTTCTAGTTAAGGTAACTACAATTGTTGAATATGAAGATGCCAAGCATATTTCTGCAAAGAAAATATCTAAAAAAGTAAGTTTATTTTGAACAAACAACATGAGGGTTTAATCAGTTCTGACCTGCTGTGAACCCTGCTAGATCCATGACCAGGCAGGCCAGTGGCCTGCTGTTTGTTTGAAAAATCAGTTGTTTTAAATTCAACATATTTTAAGTTAAGCAAGGCTAAACTGTATAGTAAATTAATTTCATAATGAAATATGGTATCTGCACTTCTGGTAACTCATTCACCCAGACTGCGTACTGGCATGATCATTCTTTCTTGACGTGCCAATAAGTCTTGATGATTTGAGGACTATTTTTTGTTGAAATTTAAAAAAAAAAAAAAAAACAAACAACTCAACTTCACCTTTTAATACATGTTTTTCTATATTTGAATGGCTTGTGCATTCTTGTCCACTTTGATCTCTAAACCAAATAGCACAGGTGTATTAATTTTACCACCTCAGTCCATCTGTGCAATGCAGTGCCTCAGCCAGATGCTGAAGTATGTAGCAAGATGACAACAAAAACAAAAAGATTATATGCAGAGTTACAGGCATTAATTATAAGAGGGCTTACAAGTTGGAAGGGTGTATATTAGAAAGGTGGTTGTTTGTACAACTTCAGTATGAACAAATACGTTTTGGCATTATGAAACTCTTGTTTTGGAATGCGTATTTGCCATTTTATGTATATGTAGAACTATATAAAAGGCAGCACTATGGGGCTTAACTGGTCTTTATCAACAGGGAATTCTTACAGTATTGTTGCCTGGAAATATCTATCATTTTGCCTTAAAATGCCACTTCTTTTAACTGCGGTCTTACATATACGTTTTCAGGTTTCCAAAACCAAGTCGTTGGTTTCATTGGCCTCTGGTTTAAATAGCAAACTGAACCCTCTTTCTAGGTAAGACTGACCTTTGATAGCTTTTTTTAACTCACCTGAACTTGTGAATGCTGAATAAAACTCTTTGAATAAAGTAGCTGAGATTTGAGGCCAACAGGAATACATCTGATAAAGCCGTCCTCCATACCTGAATCAGATGCATTGTAGTGATGTGAACCCTGAACAAAAAAGCACCTCTAGCTGATGAAGGGATGTAGTTGTATCTCTCACTCACTGAATGGTGCACGGTTCTGAATCTATGTAATCAGTATGGATTTCCAAACAATACATAATGGAAGCGTGTGTAAGGGAAACATCTTCGTTGCTCTGTCAGGACTACTGAATTGTTCTGTAATAATTTTGCCGTCACACATAGCTGAAAGGGAGGTATCATTAGCAGGAAGATACATGCTTGCAAAAACACCTTAGAGCTACTTACAGCGCAATGGACCAAATTCAAGTCTCACTATAAGATGTAATGAATTAAAAAATTGGTGGATATCTACATGAAAATTTTTTTGAGAAGCTCCCGCTACACCTACGGCTCCAGTGTGCATACTTGTACCCACTGGCACTTATTTTGATACAGTCACGTTGTCTTCGGAGAAATCCAATTTAAATAATGTATCAGTGTTTAACGTGCCTAAAAGAAATTTAAAAAAATCTTAGCCAGGTTTAATTACTTTCTTGAATTGGGATTATAGAATTTTTGGCTCAACAAAATCAAACTAGAGAAGACTGCTTTGCCTGGGGAAGTCTTAACTTCTAAGTCTTTGAAGGTTGCTTTTATGCAAGTACGCTAACACTGGGCCAAAAACACATGCCCTTACAATATCTCCAAAATGTGTGTGGGAAAAGGGAGACAAGAGGAAAGAGCGAGGTAAACTTCTGTCATCAAGATTTCTGTGAACTGAGTTAAAATCCAAAACTGGAAAAAAATTGTTCTCTGGATTCAGGTCAACCACACAGGATGAATATCCTGAGAAGTAATCTAGAAAAATTAATTCCTGCTGAAAAAGAAACTTCCCAAGAAACTTCTTGCACACTCAAATAGAAAGCTGTGGATGCTCCCTTAAGTATACCCAACTTGGGTATTGCAGCCCTCTCTTATCTACTAACATAAATTATCCTTTCATTCCCCTATGGTGTTAGGTCCCATTATATCATGTCTACCTCAGGAGGGCTTCTTCACGCGTATATACACAAGATCTCTGTCATGGAGCACTTCAACATTCTCGTAATTCACCAGCTGTCTATCTTCATCCTAGCTAAAACTCTACAGTAGATGAGGAAGATATTAAAAAAAAAAAACAAAACAAACAAACAAAACAAAAAACCAAAACAACAACAAAACCAACAACCATTTTTTTCTTATTTTCTTTTTTTTTTTCAGGTCTGTTCACTCTTCTGCAAGTGTGACTGAGGCAGTTAAGCCTCTTGCTTCTGATTGCAGTGCCACGAATTTCAAAGCCATGCCAAAGGTATCTAAAAGGTAAGGTTTTTTTTGTCTTAATAAATAATTTTGTTAAATACCAAGACACTATATATCTACATTAATATCAATCTAGATATTAATCAGTCATCATCAAGCTAGATTTAATAGATCTTCATGATCTGCCACTAAATTGGGTAGTGGAGATGTGAACCAGTCACACCTCCTGCTTTGATTGTGGGTGTTAACTTATGTTCTCATGGAGGTACAGGATTTGATGTCATAACTAAGCCAGTTTAAAAAAAAAAAAAAAAAAAAAAAAAGATTTAGAGTATAAATTCTACTCCCACCCACTGTTGTTTAAAGGTATAGTTTACAGCTTAAACTAATTCTCAGAGCCCAAGCTCGATTAAAATGTCACTAATACTGCTGTGTTTTAAAAAAATAAAAATAAACCAAACCTCCAAAGAACCCCAACCAAATAAATTGAGAATCAGTTCTTTGCACATTGAACAGTTAAGGTTTTCAGTTATTATCATTCTCCATACACTACAGAGTTTGGTTTTGGCAGAAGTCATCAGTTGAAGTGAGGGGATGAAAAACTTAATAACTTAAATGGGTCATGAAACCAGCAAGTGGCTTAGTTTCACCTTGGCCTGCTATAAATTTCAGAGGCTTGTTTCCATGCAGAAGACACCCAAATCTTACATTTTTGAAGTGGAATAAGAACAATTGTATCATGAAAGAAGCTTAGGAATTTTGTATGGTATAAGGCATGCCCTGTACCTCTGAGAGCTAGCAGCTTCGGTATTTCTTGATACCTCCCTCTGTAGCAGACAGATACAGCGCACATCTTATCTGAAGCCCTGAGGCACGAAGTTTCCTCTTTCCAAAACTAAAAGCATTCACTGTTGATATTGGAGAGTGGATATTCTTGTTACTGAGTGGTCCAAATGTCAGCTTGCTCACTGGCCTGTAACACAGGCTTAGAAGGTTACTGCAGTGTTTTAGGGTCGTAAAATGTTACCTAGCGGTGCTAGTAAATGCTGTTGATGGATGGATTTCCTGTAGTCTTCTGGCAGAACTGGAAAAATTTAAACATGACTGCCTTTCCATTAGGTATGTTTGCTACTACTTGCATTTGCATCATGCTTGAAAATTTCCTGCAGAGCATAGGAAGTTAACCTCAGAGTAACATTTTTATTGTATTCTAGTGCTGGACTACAACAGACTGTCTCAAGAACTGTACCTACCAGTGGGAGAGTTCAAGGCATGTTACTAAGAAGTAAATCAGTACCCCAAGATAAAACTGTTCCATTTGTAAACATTCCCCTGGCTGATGGACAGGTATCAAACCTTGGTTTTGTTGTTTGTTTGTGTGGTGTGTGGGTTTTTTTTGTTTTTGTTTTTTTAAAAAACATTTTCATCTTACAGCAGTTGATAAACTGTGAATAGTCTGATAGTGATAGCTCTTGCTATCCCTAAATGAGTTGCTGCTAAACACAAGGAAAAATGGTTACTGAAGTTTTGCAGTGTAGCAGGGAAGCACGCGATTTTCATAAAAGCTAGCCATGCAAATAAAAACTTTCAAAATAGTTTTTATCTTAAAACTGTTTCTTTTCATGTTTAGACACTCTGTACGGCTGGTGGAGACCTCCATAATATTGATGTGCAACTACTAAATCAAGATACAGTACAGCATATTCATAACTTAGTGGTAAGCTTAAACTAGTAGGCTTACATATAAATATTCAGACAGCTAGTCTCAGGTTTTCATGTGATATACTGTCATGAATACAAATTCTAAGTGCTTTAACTCTTCTCAGGTTAAGCCTAAATTGGTTGGCATAAATTGGAGGGAGGAACAGGGAGGGGAGAACTGCTGCACACAGATAATGTGTAAAAGTAAATGCACTTAAATAAGCATGTGCAGTTTGGTAATTTCCTGCGGGACAACAGAAGCATAAACTTCCTTCTAGATTGCTCTAGTGTCTCTCCTAGCATGTGAGCAAACTGCCATTCTCTATCTCATATTCACAAAGGCTTACAAAGCTACAGCTAAGTTTTGATTCTTGTTATAATCTGTCTATTATTCTGTGTCCCTTGCTGAGTAAGAACTGTTAATTCTCTGCTGCAATTGAATAGTAACTTGCCTTACCTTTGGTGCAGGGAAGTAAATTGTTTTGAAGCAGAATGAAGTTGAACAGAACTTTGTAGTACATAGTGCCTGACTCATCTGAAGATGAGGATACCTGGGCTTTTGGATGAAGTAATGTGCAGCACTAGAAATCTATCTAGACATAAGAAATATTAATCAGTTTACAGTCTTTCAGGTATTTAGACTTGAATGCAGCTATATGAGTTAAGCTAAAGGTCTGGAAGCTGTTTTGTATTTTATAACATGGACCTGCCTCTGTAGGTAGAGAATGGGGGAGTGCTTGCTCACTGCTTGCTTTAGCAATAGTTGACTTTTCTCTTTCTTCTTCTAAGTTCTGTTGGGTAGCTTGAACTAAAATGAGTTTTTCCCCCCTTAGAGTGAGCTGACTGTACTATGTGGAAAGGCAACAGCTAAACCAAGTTAATGGAACTGCCTTGTGACTACAGAATATTCATGACAGCTCTTGCTTGCTGCCTCTGAAGTGTTTAGAGAATGTCTATAATGTCTTAATAAAGCTGTATACTGCCCAGTAAATGTTTTTATATAAAAGCTTACAATGTGATGTGTATTATTAAATTCCTGTTATCTCTGTGAAGGATACAAAAGCAGAAGAAAATAATTCTACTTTTCCAACTTTATAAAAGGCTTAGTTAGCATCTAACAGTTCACAGTAAAATGAACAGTAATAGGTTGTATGTAGGAACTAAGTTTAACTCTGATATTCTAAGTAGGACTCTGGTTTTTTACATGACTATTCACAAGTATAGAGCTCTTTAACATCATTCTTCCATGCATGCCACAAGCAGAACGTAATGGTGGTTTACTACTCATGTTTAGTCTTCCCCGTATCAATCTCCTTGAATCTAACTCTGGAATTAAGCCRAAGTGCAAGTTTCTAAATTCTTGAATAGCATTTTTAAGGCCTGTAACTTTAGTTCTGTGGTGGCATATATGAATCTGACACAGGATTTCCAGTCTTGTGCTGTGACATGACAGTGATGTGCAAGATGACAGGTAGTAACCCAGACTTACTGTAATTTGTGGTGTCAACCCAATTCTTCTAGTACTTACATACTTTCGAGTAACTTGTAGGAAAGGCTTTTAACATCCTTCCAGATAAAGATGCCAGTCCAGCAGTCACTCTGCTGTGGGTGCTCTTTTATTTTCAGGACTTGAGGATGTACTTGGCTTTTACTCTGCCAGTGGTGATTTCAAGTAAAGTGTTTTCACGGTGGTAAAGGATGGTATGAAAGACTCCTACACTCTTTAAACTAAAACATTAGTTTAAAGAATGAAATCTAGATTAGTTTTTCTTCTGTTCAGCTTYCACCCTTGCTTCACTTAAAGAAACAAAGGTCACAAGTTTCAAAGGAAAAAAAACAAAGAAAGCTTTCCAAGGCATGGGAGACAAAACTGGTAAAGAACATGAAGTTAAAACACTATCAAACCTAGATTAAAACTATGCTCTCACTGAGTAACCAGAAAATACAGGAATAAACCTCTCATTCAGATTATACATGAAGTTTACAGAACATTAATGAATAGTTAGTTCTGTAACTCAGTAGTTTAACCTGACTTAACATCCATTTTCCCTTACACCAATGTGGTATCAGCTTTTGATTATTGCAGAAAAATGGACATTTCAACATGAATGATTTAACTATTCATTCCCATACTACACTAAGGTAACCAAAATCGCAATGCAGTACTGAAACCTGCAGTTTTTTGAATTTTTCAAAAAGGTATAGCATTAGGCATGCTTCGCAAGACAGGCCAACACACCTTTGTTGTGGATCTCACTCAGGGTTTAGGTATGGTGGTAGTCATATTACAAAAATAGCTGCTAGTGTTAAAGTATTTTCTGAGTTGCAATTTAGAGGTTAGCTTTTTTGTGACTAAAAGGCTGCTACTACTAAGTGGTGGGAAGGTGGTTCTGGGCCCTGACACAAAGGGCAAATTGACAGCATGGATGCTGTAATGAAGCACAAGGACTCTTCAATCAACTGAAATAATTCTTACGAATTGTCACCAAGCTAGGAAGCCTCCAGAACTCCATTTATAGCTACAACATTCCTTTTAAATTTGCTAAGGGAGGCAAACAATTAAATGTCCCACACCTCCTTTACAGTGACCGAACTTCATACTTGCATCAGCCTAAGGCTATAGTGGAAGGTTAGGGGTTAATAACTAAAATACAATTTTCCTATTACATCCTATTTAGAGGGCTGAGAAATTGCTGCATTTTAACAGAAAAGTCTTTAACATGTTTCATTTTTCCAAACAGCAGTAATCTTTCTTCCACTGATTACTTTTAACTTCTTTGCAAACCTATTTTTCAAAAGAACATAGCCTCATCTTTTATGTGAGCCAGAACCACACCACCGTCAGTATCTTATGAATAAAATATTCACTKTGAACACCTTGGTAAATTAAACACCCTCAAGAGGACAGATAAGACTTTCTATGAGAGTCAACTTTAGGTCAATTTTAGTCACTGTATATGCAGAAATAGATATGTCACAAAATACACCTGCCTACTTCCTGAGTTTTCTCCTTTCAGCTTCTTGAGGCCAATATTAAAAGATATAAAAAAAAGTGTCAACTAAAAAATGGTTCTAATACAGTTCTGGTGATCACATTTTCTTCTGCCCCCAACATACAGAGTACTCATTTGTTTATAGTACCACCTCTAACATAAGTACTTAAGTTGCAGCTGTTTATTACTGAGAACACTCAACTAATGTTTATTTGATTATTCATAGGACAGTCACATTGGCCCAGTTAAAGCATTAATAGCTATGTTAAGCATTAAACTTCATCAGTAAACTACTAAAGCATTAGTAACTGTAGGAGTATATTACTTGCAACTTAAATATTGAAACCAAGACAGTGTGGATTGTGAATTTGTGAAGGGATACCCTCTTAGTAGAGCAGGAGATAATATAATAAGGGCAAATCTGAGAAGTCACCACTCATTGAAAGATGCTGCTGTCAGGAATGTAAATTAATGCAATCTCAGGACTGAAACAGACCTAGACTAACTCACACTACATACGATGATCAACTTCCCCTCCACCCCTTCACTTCAGCATGCTATCCAAAAAGTTACCGTGAATCCCTTCCTCTATCCCCCCAAAAAAAGCAATTTGAAAGTAAGGAGATAAAAAGTTTAGAGTACATACTCTGTTTTCCAAGGAGGTAAATCCTAAAGCTACTACTTAAAAGAAGACGACAAGCATTTTAATTGTTTAAGCTTTACAGGTTAAGATGACTGACTTCTTGGACAGATGAACCAGGAGAAAGGATCAGTATGTAACYATGGCTTCATGAAAAGCAACCTGAAGTTTTAATAAATGAAAATAAAGATTCACTAGATGAGAATGCGACAGCATAAGAAGTCAATACTGAAATAAAGGTCAAACAGTATTTATTCTCGCTTCAGTTTTAGAGTCTATAACAAGGATGTTCAGCAACACTCAAATGCCAATGCCTACCCAAGCACATGGAAACCCTTGGAGTTTGTCCCTCCAACCTCATTGGTAAAGTGTCAACAACTATCTGAGCAATAATTAAACAAGTCACACTTCAGATTTGTAAAGAAAAGTAGAGGCATCTTTCAACTTCCTTGCTTCAACAGGGAGAGAAACCTCACTATAGAGAAGCGGCTTACCAACCGAAGTTCATGCACAGTTCCTTAACATTGTAACAAAATGCTTAGATAACTAACTGTATCTGATAATTATTTAGGGTCACATTTCTGCTTTGTTGTGGTATTTTTACCAATTAAAAGCATATAAAACGGAACAGAACTGAAGCTGGAGAACTTAATGTCTTACTAGTTAAAACAGAAAGTGCAAACTACTGGAAAAGTAACAAAACCATCTACATTTAGTATGTTTCCAGGTCAAAGCTTTGTCAAGTACAATACTAATCTCAATCTCTTTACAAACTGTGTTAATGCAACCACAAGTTGCCAGGCATAATGTTCATTTTTACAAAGATTTTTTAAAACTGGAAACATTTCTCTAGGAAGTCAGGCTGAATCAGGCTTTGAATTGGACTCAAAGGCTAARAGAAAGATGCCATTATTTTGGGATTTAATCATCTTTATTTAAAAGGTTTTGTTATCTTCTGACTGAACTCAGATATCCTTGTGTTTTCTTCATACAAAGGGGACATGGCTGCAGCCTTCCCTGTGCCTGTTTAGTCCTATCTCATTTCAAGAAAAGACTTATATGTGGCAACACAATTGTTACCTAACTGCAACCTAGTCTTAAAGCAGTTTCAGCCTCCCTGCGTTTATAAAATGTCTACCATCTACACAGTCTCTTCGTACACAGAATAGTTAAAGCCACTGGAAAAGTAAGAGTTACAAGGCAGAAGAAATATATTATACACCAACTGCTTTTATTTAATTTCAGAAACCGTTCACAAGATGGTAGAAAAAACTTACAACCACTTCTAATTTAGTCTTCCATTGTTCCCAGTCAGCTCTAAACCCATTATGTGCAAAGCCCATTTACCATGCATCTAGATGATAGATACAGGCTATGAAATTCTTTATTCTACTTGTAGCAGCTTATGCAGGTGCAGCCAAATACCAAGCCTCAGGACAAATTGTACACAAACTTTACAATGTAGAATTTGAATTTAAAATATGAAACTTAAAATCTACACAAAACTGGTAAAAATCAAGCACAGATACGAGGACAAACTTAAAACCCATGTGAAAAGGAGTCTCGTCTTCCTTTCAAGTGCTTTATTCTGCTACACAGTCAAAATGAAGATGTAAGCTTGTGGTTAGTTTAAATTACACTCTGTAGATACTATAGACCAATTTAAAAGTTACACATACAGCAATAGATGTCCATTGGTTCATCTGGATTACTTATACAATCCAGCTGGATTGTTGAAAACAAGTCAGGCAAAATTTGAAAGAAAATCCTTGTGCAACTTTTTAGACAAACGTTTACTGATGGGCACACTGTACCCCAGGTCCATGATGGCTGCTTTCTTCATCAGAACTATCGTTATAAGCTTCACGTCTCTGACCACCACCTGAACCACGAGTGGTATCAAATTCCTGAAGATCTACCTCTTCTGCATCACCAATTACATTGGGAAATTCTGGTCTAGCTGGCAGAAGATCTTCAAGTTCCTGCCCCAAAAAAAGAAGTGTATTCAGTACTGCATCTACAACTGCTAAATAAAGTGACCAGTTTCCCACAACTCCAAGACTCCCTCTCAGAGCAGGTTTGGTTTAGCTGATGTAAACCCTGAAGTGCATACTCATTTAAAAGTATCCAAAGTATTTGTATCAACTGGAAGATGCCACTTAAAGAAAACCAACAGCTCCACGTATCATCAACCAAAAGTGCAATCAGTAAATACAGTTGCACTCTGAAAACTTATCACATAGCAGCAGGAAGATTCTCCCTCCTGCCCTCGTCTGCCCAACATCTGCACAGCTCTTAAATACAGGTTCCATAAATTCATATTCCAATGGGTATTTTCAAGTTACATGTTGCCTATAAACAACGTTAAAAGAACAACTGTACTTCCATCTAAATTTAAGTGCTGGAAGCAAGCACGTGAGGTACAACACACAGATTTTGCATACACAGTCAAATAAGACCACCACATTTAAGCTTGAAAAACTACTTACTGAAAGCTTTTCTGGGCTAATCCAGTTATTTTCAGGAAACTGAACGTCAAATTTAATGTAAAGATCCCCCTTCTCAAAAGGATTGCGATACTGTGGCATTCCTTCACCTCTGACTACACGAACACAACCTGTAATTCAAAGAGAAGCAAGCTGGAGAGTGCTACTTCAAAACAAATCTTTCTCTATACAATTCTCTTCATTTCTCTAGCCTAGGTTCAGTTAACAGGACAACAAGAACGGGATTAAGTGTTCAAGAATCACAAAAGCATGGTCAAAGAAATCCTTATCAGGTCAAGCTTACCTGGTTCAATTACTTTTCCAGGAGGATATTTAACCACAATTTGACGTCCATCAAGGTGCTTAAATGTGAACTGAAATCCACACAGTGCTTCAACAAGTCCAATCTTGTGTGTCATATGCAAATCATTGCCATCCCGCTGGAACACCTGAAAAACAAAAACAGGAGATATCTTTTCTAGTTCTATAATCATATCTCCACAAGACTCATTATTTAGAATTCATTATTATTTATTCTTAAAATTCAATGTCAGAGCAACAGCCTTTGTACAAAGTTAACCTGATTCATTTAATTCAAATAGCTTAACATGCTTGGAAAGTTTGTGCTTGATGAAAGTGTCATCTAAGATAAGGCAAACCACGCTATGTACTATGTTCTAAGGTTCAAATTAAACAAGAAGGTCTGTATAGCAGCAGTGCTCTCTTACCCCAAGATCTTCTACACAAGCAACCTATAAACAAAACTTACAGCAGTTTGACACTACTTCCCCTRCACCGGAGTACAAAAACACATCTTCGTTTCTCAACATTTAACTAGTCATCATGCGTATCTGCTTCAGCTAACTTTATCTACAACAGGGCTTTGATCCATTAGTCCACAACTGTCATAAGTGATCTTTAAGCCATATGACTCAGGATTCTTAATCAGAGTAAATGAAAGCTTTATCCACTGGCAGAACCATGACTCCCACCTAAAGGGAAATTTTAAGAACACTAAAAGCTTCACTAAAAGTCAGTCTAGTTTTAGTCACTAGGACTCAAGGTACAGTATTTTTGAGGATTGTTAATACTGTAAAACTAGGTGTAGTTCATTAGAAGACTAAAGACAGAAGTGGCATCCACCATCTGGAATCCGAAGCCATCATGCACATCTGACTTCTGTACGCTTACAGACTGTTTCTCCCTTATCATAGTCAAAAATCAACCACGATGCCACATTTCAACCAGTATTATAGAAGAGAGAAGAATGTGTAAAGAGCTATGCAAAACTGACTGACAAATTAGCAGTCCTTGATACAGCTTTGAAAAGCTTACAAAGTACCTAATTTTCAGATAACCAACATTATATCCTTAATATGTGACTGGAATTTAAATTTGTACCCAGTGCTATTCTGTGTGTCACAATAGAACTCCCCCCCCCCCCCATTCCATTCAACATTTTTTCCAGACTATTAACACACAAACTATTTCTTATTTCATCATAATAATACCTGGCCTTTCTAAACAAAAGCATTCAAAAAAGAAGCAGTTACCTCAACTCTGCCCTAAGGGAGTTTTAACACAGAAAAAGATAAATTGCAATATTTAATTCAGAAGTGCAATGTACATACTCCAGAATACAGTAAGCATAAGCCTTAACAAACTAGTATAAAATAATCATGTTTCTTTGTTTTCTTAAATGAATCAGTAATCAGCATTCTGTGTTTTATTTCCACAACCACAGTAGCAGAGATAAAAAGCACCATCTGGGGATTTTAATAGGGGTTCCCTGCCATGTCACAAGACATGAAAAAAAGCAACACCTAGCATTTTGTTAGTGTCACAAGCAGAGCAGATTGAAGTTAACATCCTGAATGGCTCTTCACTGCATCCACTGTATCAAAGTCAGCCTGAGCTTACCCAAGAAAGCTGTCTTTTATTAGCATTAGGAAGCACCAGAATCTGCACGTCCTCTGGCTACAGACTTGCAGAGTTTTTTCTGGCTCACCATGAAAGCCATGTTACTTGCTATAAATCTATTAAAAGCTATTCACCATCTCTCCCAGGGCTGCAACTATATGAATTACTTTAAAATAAACAGCCATCTATATCACTTAAATATTAAAGACTAGGATAAAAGGCATTTAAAATATAAACTCAAAAGCATTACCTCATTCTCCTTTTCTTGGAGTAAGAGGACAATATCGCCTGGTTCCACACCTGGAGCCTGATCTGCTTCTCCACTGAATGTAATTCTTTGCCCATGTTTCATGCCTTTGTCTACATGGACTTCAAGTATTTTTACCTCTTTGATCACCTTCTTCCCTTCACATTTTTTACAGCGGTCTTTTTCATTAATTACTTCACCTAAAGAAAGACAAATTTTGAGTTCAGAGATTTTCTCATAATTGCATCTGATTCTGAAGAAAAACTATTTTGAAGTAGGCTGAAGAATACATGCAACACAACTAGTGATTTAGATGTTGCTTTACAAATTCCTCACAAGAGGAAAGCCAGGCTCAATTTACCCTAGCTGGAAGAGGGGGAAGAAAAAAAAGGGGGGGGCAATACAAAGATACGCATAACCTTCCAAGCTGTCTTATCAAGGATTTGGAAAAGCGAGAGTGCTTTAGAGAAAGGCAAAACAAAACTTTGTCTATAGCTTTAGTATTCCTTAAGTCTTAATTTGACTCCAGTATCCTTACCACTCAACTTACTACTCTTAAAAAAAAAAAAAGCCTACTTTTCCATTCCTTGTTATGCTGGAGGATGACAGCTGTAAGAGAAAGGATGAAGCTAAAACTAAACTGAAGCATCTCCCCTCCCTTAAAAGTCAGAATACAAATTTCAAACTATTTCAATGAATTTAGGAAGCTTAGTTCCACTTCTGTTAACAACAGTGAAAAAAGGATTACTGGGTTCTGTTCATTGACACATTTTGCAGTATACCACCACAACAAAGTACTATGTAAATGCAGCCAGTAGAACTAGAGAGTCTTGCCTACAAAATGGGGGGAAGATAGCTGGTCAAATCGGTTTCACGCAAGAGAAATACATAGGTTTTCCCACAGAAAGGATTTAACATTTTCTGACACATAAGGGATTTCACTTTTATACTCTGAAACTGAATAGTTTTTCACATCGTCCATCACCTCTAGCAAGGCAATTACTTTCTCCAGCAAACTGAAGGATGACTATCCAAAACAGCTTAAATTCTCTTTCTACTTCATCTTTATCTCTGTACAGAGTAACCAAAATATTAGGCCACATGCACTGTACAATTTCAGTACTTATTTCCAGTACTGCTCTAAGTGCCACAAACAGATGCAATTGACTTAAGACATTAAACTTGCCAGCTGAAACCACCTTTCTGTGAAACAAAGCGTAACATTACAATGCAGTTGAAACTACTAAATATGTAGGTTAGGTATGTAAACTGTGAAAACAAGATGTTCAAAGACAACATCATTTATGAAATGTTTTGACTAGTCATAAAATACAACTCTTCGTAATTGCCAAGTATCATGAAGAGTAAAATCATCCACAAGGTGACGTTACCACTCTGCAAACTGCAGAAGATCTAAAAAAGGAATCACATGAAGTGCAGATCACGTGCTGAACTTGTTCCTCCAAACACAACCAATTCAGCAAAAGGTATCTTCTTGATTTGAAGAACTTAAAATCCAACTTTAGGTTTCCATTTTTAACCTAAACCTGTCCTTGGATATTAAGAGACTACAAAAAGACAAAAAGCTCCTAAAACAACAAAATCTTCATTTTTACTTTAACACAGTTAAGAGTAATAGCAGTAAGTAATACTCACATCTAAGTGTTTTTAAAAAACAATCAATCCCTACTGTTCAAGCTTCCAGGCTGCTTTTCAGTACATTAAACACTGTAAATCTTGCTGTTGTTCCAAGTAAAATGATTTCTCCATGTTGACATCAGATTGAAACCCAACTGACTAGATGGGAGCAAAACTGTCCTGGATAAGTTCCTCCTGAGATTTAACCAGGAGGCTGAATGCAACTAAATGCATTTAGTAACATAGAATAGCTTGGCCTACCTTCTCCGTTGCAGTCAGAGCATACAGACTGCATCTGCTGAACCATTCCAGGAGCCAGCTGTCTGATCATGATACGTACACCTCTACCCCGGCAAGCATTACATTTCTGAACGGCTCCAGCCTTCCCTCCCTGCCTAGAATAGAAAGCACCAGTTGCATGAAAAGAAAGTTTTTCAGAAACATACGACAAAAAAAAAAAAAAAAAAAAAACAAAAAACCACAACCTACATCAGTAGGTTAACATGCCTAATTGCACTGCCAATTATAATTAGGTTCTCTCCTCCCCCCTTCCCCCCAAAGCCCTTGAATAGTTCCAGTTCCATCAACAGTATCATTCAAGTTCAACAATTTTCTAGGCTGAGAGCAGGCTCCAATAAGTCAAATACTGATAAAGATCTGATGTAGGAGATGCTTCATTACACTATATGCCAACAAAGCAACCAGAGAACTCAAAAATATAAACAAACTTACCCATTACATGCACTACAAAGGACATTCTTGCTAAGTTGTAGTTTAGTTGTCTTTCCATTATACAGATCTTCTAAAGAGACTCTACAAAATAAAGCATTTCTCCCAGGTTATCATTCAACAACTTACTTTCCCCATGTAATTAAAATACTTGCCTAGGACAAATTAAAGAAAAACACATCTTCAAAAAAAGACTAAATCTGCTATTAAAATAAGATTTTAAAGCACCATTTTAGCTTTCACAAGGAGTCATTAAAAACTATTCCATACATATGAATATACACATGTAATCCTGAACATAGTTTCAGGGAAAAGCTGTAATTTAATCAGAAGAAACCAGATAGGATTGCTTGTGTTTCTCAATAGGAAACAAGCTGATCTAGCAAATCTAGCATTTTAGGTTTTACTATACAGTCATAGCTTTTTTTTTTTTTTTTTTAGTTCTACCAGGCAGGTGAGAAACAAACCTCTCTAGACAGTCCTGACAATATTTATAGCATGCGTACATAATACATGCAGAATACTTACTACTGTACTGGGCTTTCCACATGAGATAGTTTAGTGAGGAACGGTTAGCATGTCCCCAAGGCCACTTAATTCTTTAGATTTGTTCATGTTTCAATTTTTTTTTTGAAGCTCTTGAATACACTATCAAACTCCAATAACCTTCATATATTGATAAAAGTTTATGAACACATTTAGTGTGTCTCCTAAAAGGGTTTGTTAGTGGATAGAAATTTCAACTCAATGTATTGAGAAAAGGTTGCCTGGCATCAGTGTTTACAAATAACAACAAAACCAAAGCTAATTAATAACACAGCGTGCAGTACTAGCTACTAAACTAAGCAAGCATGTAAAAGTAAACAGACTTTACTAAGCATGGCTTGCCAACCACAGGAAAGATGCAGCTTAACTTAAGAACTTAGAAAGGACCTGCTCAGCAGGCAAAAAGCCAGTCATGACTGCAAGCAGAGATCTACAAAACAGTTAGATGTGATATTCAAGCATGGCTTTAAAAAAAAAAAAAAAAACCAACAACCAAACAAACAAAAAAACACACACACAAAAAACCCCACACCACCACACAAAACCAAAAACCCACCAAAACCCACCACACACACTTTTCCATTAATTATGCAGTTCAACTTTAGTTCCAGCTGGTATTACGCTATGAATGCAAGTCAACTTAAGTCTTTCCAGAGCCTTGGTACCTCTGCTTCCCTAAGAATCCAGCTAATGAGTAATACTTGGTTGTTGAATGTTTTTTCAGATTAGAACTTCCAAACATAATTAAGGAGCAAAACCAAGGAAAATACTGCTAACAAAGTATATACAGGCTAATAACCAGGCAAAGCAAAGTATTAGGTAGTCTATAAGATTAACCAATCATGAAAAGTAACTCAAGATGACTGCCTTCTGGGCTACACACAACACACAGGTCTGAAAAGCGAGTGCAAACTGCAGAATATCTCAACTGAGAAGCATATCAAGAACATAAACCAGCAGAGTCAAGTACTGATCAGGAAAGCTTGAAAGTACAAATTGCAGTATCAAGATACTCACTTGAGTGGATGCATCATATCTTCTCCTCTTCTTCTACCATTACGACTTCTACTCTGACCACCCATGAAATTGAACAATCCACCACCAAAGATATGGGAGAAAATATCGTCCATTCCACTGCTTCCACTGCTACCTTCTCGAAGACCCTGTTCTCCATATCTATCATATAACTCACGTTTCTCTGGATTTGACAATACTTCATAGGCAAAGCTTATTTCTTTGAACTAGAAGAGGAACAGAGTCAAAACAGTGCATGATAATTTAGAACTTCAAGGGAGCATTTTACTACTGTTTCTTGCCCAGCATGAACACCCAATTAAGAAGGTACACAACAGAACAGTTTTCCACTCTCGTTCTAACATGCAAGACTTAAAAGTCAGACTTGGGCTTAGTTGGGCTACCTCTTATCACAAAATATGACATTTTATTGCAAAACTTCGTTCACTTTGTTCTTTACTGTGCCTAGCATAAGACGGTTTTCTTACAAACAGAAAAAAAATCCAACCAAACAAGAAAACCCCCAAGTACACAATATTGCAGTAGCCAACAGGCAAAAAAACCCCAGTTACATACTAATGGCAAAGACTTCAAGACACATTAGGCACTTAAAATACACTAACAACTTACTAAAATGCATATTAATGTGTTTGTCCTCAAAACAAATGAATATCTTTTCATAGTCATCTCTGCTCACCTCTAAGCAACCATTAGAACTTCAGTTCTGTTAAAGAGAATCCACCGAGTCAACTTAATTGACTTTTTTTTAATTGCTATTAGCATAACAAATCTAATTCAACCCTCCCA
The DNA here is from genome assembly GCA_035582835.1 of Phoebastria nigripes. Lineage (NCBI taxonomy): Eukaryota > Metazoa > Chordata > Aves > Procellariiformes > Diomedeidae > Phoebastria > Phoebastria nigripes. The sequence continues at coordinate 3,882,287 of JAYKAV010001000.1, read as the reverse complement.
CATATGCAATTTGTTTCATGCTGCAGCAGTTTCGAGAACCTCCACACATATATTTTTCCACATTGGAAAAACTTGGAAAACTGACTCTCTATCTTTTTCAAATACCTATGTAGATGCCAACGCCAGCTGACATCATCTCAGCAGATGAAGAGAGGCAGTTTTCCCCTCAGCATTACCTTCTCAACAAATTTGACTCAGACAACTGCTGCATTTTTTCCATGAGGTACACTGGTAGATTTTGAGATTGGGAAGAAGTAGATGAGACAGGGTTCCCTCTCACAGTTGTTATTTTTTAACAACTTGTAACAGCAAGCCCCCAAGACCTGTATTTGATCCCCTAGATGCTACTGTAACATCAAACTTCAGGAGTTTAAAAAAAAAAAAAAAAGTCTTACTTTGTCCCCTGCATTTGGATTCTTATCAGGATGGTATTCCTTGGCCAGCTTTCTGTATGCCTAGTTGAAAGAGGTACAAAATTAGTTTAAATTTTGATTAACCAGTTCTTTTCCGAGAAACTCAAGTAGCGTCTTCAGGAAGAAAGAAAATCCTAATAAAGCAAAGTGAGAAAATGAGTGTTTTGAAATCACTCATACACTGAAATGATATGTAAAAAATTCTGACGTTGCTATATGCATAAATTAACTACACTTGGATTTAAACACAACTATAGCACACAATAGCTAGAACTAGTTTTCCTGCTTATCTTCATTAACTTACAGGAAGAATCACATTGGACTTTCATGAAAATTACTTACTCTACAGAACCCACTCAAAACTTACAATGACTATTTAAGTTTCAACCCATTTGTCTTTCACCTCAATCACAGCAATACATTAACAACAAAATGGCTGCCTCAGCTTCTCATCCAACCCTATCAGTCAATCCTCACAATAATCATTTTATTCCTCCTTACCTATCAATAATGGAAGATTTCATCTCACTTTGAACTAAGTATATGAATTACATGTGCAGAAATGTACAGATCATTGCTTTTATTTAACTTCATTGTTCTAAACAGTAGGGGGATTAAGTATAGCCAAATCTCCAGAAGAGATTTTTCATAATGCCTTTTTTTGACCAGTATTTTAACTCTCAGGACCATCACTTTTTCTACATCAGTACTTCATCTGTTTTGCTTATACTTTAGAGGATCAAAGCAAATAACAGGACAGGCAGAGACTTTTCCTACAATTTTTGAGTTTTTTTGACAGTAAGGACCTCAACTCTTCCCCCAATCCACCTCAACACCCCCCCAGTAACAATCAGGGGACAGATATTAATAAATCACATGGTATAGTCTTTTATTTTTTTAATTATACACATAAAAAAGCTACAGTGATGCAAACAACTGAAACACTGGTTCTTAAGAGTGGATTTTTCAAAAGCTCTATTTCCGTAGAACTGAGCATCTAAACTAGCTCTTTAGAACTACAACGTTAAGARAGCTTTACACACAAATCTTTACAGAAATCACAACTTTCCATTTTGTACTGGAACAAGTAAGATTCCTTTTTTGTATCTGCACAGTTACTTCTCTTTACTGACTATCTTGAAATACTCCGCACTTCTGCATGCAATCAAGAAATAAAGTTTGATAAGGAACTAATGAAACAAAAATAGAACATTGATATTACAAACCAAATATTCTAAACCACAGTAAGCATAAAGAACAAAAATCATGGGTCTTATAGGACAAATTACCCAGTAAAAAAGTATAATCTTCCACAAACCTATATATTCTGTAATAATAATGGATTTTCCCCACATATTTTAAGGAGTCTAACCAAGGAAAAAAAAAAAGCAGAACAGTAAACTGAAAACCTACATAACATTATCTAATCAGGAAAAAAGGAGCTTGCATGGTGATCTTTAAAAAGAGCGAGCACTCATGTCTTTGCTGATAGCAGCACTCCAGTTTAGAGCAATTCTTAAAACTACTCATGGCCCAAAAGGAAGCTACCACTATTTATTTAATCAGAAACAGAWCATCCAGAATCAAGGTCTACACTGGCACCATATTATAACTTCAATAAAACTTAATTTAACTAATCAGTGTTAAAGCCTGTTCTCTCAGCCSCTTTTGACTAAGCTATTACCTATTTGTTTTCACTTTCCTACACTGTTATATAGGGTAAAATATCAGATTAATAAAGCATCCATGTGACCTCTCAGTGACAATAAGATATAGATGAACTTCTTGCTGTTACAGGCAGTTGGAAACTTTACATTCCATTATAAGTCTAATGTATAGCAATTAATATTGAGCAGCACAGGTTATCCGAGTGGAAAACTGCTGTCATTTTTTCGTTCTTACAGGACACAGATACCTTTAAGAGAATTCAGTAAGAAAAGAAAATATTCTACTTGATTGTGTTCGGTATACAGCACTATCTTCTCACCGCATGCCTTCCACCTCTTAACACTATTTCAACACTGCAATTGCCTATCCCTGCACAAATTAGGCTACCGCATGCATGATGGGTAACACATAGTTGTTAATACCACCACCACCCATCAGCGGAAGCAGGTCGCTGCTAGTAAACTGTCCAGTTAATCATCCTCCCTCACGTGTAAATGGTCATCAAGTCCTCTTAGAAAAAAGTGGTTTACACACTACAGAAGGAAATGGACATAGTGAATTGTTCTACTGATGACCTGGCTCCAAGTTTTCACTTCGCTTCTTTGTTTACCTTACCTTGTCGCTTTCGGCCTGGGAGGGATCAAATATATGAGCAAAACGAAACCTTACTAAGGCCTGCACGTGGGGCAGACAATGGCACCCGTTAGAATCTGCTGGTCCTTCACGAAGATTTTACACCCAAAAAGCCTTTCACCGGCTGCGAATACCGCTCTGCCGCGCGGGAGGGACGCGGCGCTGCGGGGGCGAGACGAGCAGAGTCCCGGCGGCGCCCGGAGCCGACGCGGGACCCGGCGGCGCCGGGCCAGGGACACGGGGAGCACGGCCGGCCCCCGCTGCTCGCTGCTCCCTCCTCCCGCCGGCCCACCACCCCCCTCCCCCTCCTCCGGGCCCTGCCCGCGGCCTACCCCGCGCCGTCGGCGCCCGCCCGCCAGGCAGGCCCCAGCGGCTCCACGGCGCGGCCTACCCCGCGGGCTGAGGCGGCACCGGGCGCCTTCACCCGGCGCCGCACCCGCCCCCCCCGCAGGCCTCAGCCGTGCGGCCGGGCAGGCCGCCGCCTCCAGGCCATGCTCCCCGCGCCCGGGGCCCTCCCTCGGCTCCACTCCCCTTGCCTCCCGCCAGCCCCGGGACCGCCCGCCCCCCGCCTCAGCCGCCCCGCGGGGCCCTGCCCGGCGGCGAGCCCACCCCCTCCCCCACAGCGCTGCCGCCCGGTCTCCCCGGGCGCCGGCCGCCGCCCCTCCCCCGCACCTTCTTGAGCTCGTTGTCGGAGGCCCCGGGCGGCACCCCCAGAATATCGTAGAGCTTCGTGTCGGCCACGTTCGCCATGGCGGCAGGGGGCGGCGGGCGCAGGCCGGAACGGGCCGAGGGGCGGCGAGGGCGAGACCGGGAGCAGGACGAAAGCCGCCGCGACGTCACGCGCAGACGCCCCGCGTCACCACGCCGCGACGCGGGAGGAGCCCGCCCGCCCCCTTCTCCCTTCGGCGGCGCGGCCCCGCCCCCTCGGCCCACTTCGGCCGCCTGACCCAGTTCCGGCGCGGCGCGGCAGGGGGCGCTCGTGTCGGGGGGGCGGGGGGCTGGGCCGGGGGCTCGCGCCGCCGCCCGTAACCGCCGCGCCCGGGAGGCGGGAAGAGGAGGGCGGTGGGCGTGCGGCGCTGAGGCGGGCGGTTGCCTGCCCCGAGCAGGGACGAGGCGGCTCCCGTCYTGGCGTTCGAGTCAGCGTTCCGGCAGAGAGAGGAGCACTGCACGTGAAAACAGTCCCCTCAGCTTTCCCCCGTCATTTCGAAGCCTGAAATTCCAGGGCCTGTGTGCGTGCTTCCCCGGAGCCCTCCGCCTGGTGCGATTTCTCCTTGCTCCTGAAGTACGTCACTGAAGTTTATGGGGCAAGGGGCACCCGTGCACCAACCTGCTGTCTAACCTCAAGCGCCAACGTATTTTTCTTCAGGGATGTATTGCTAAGGCTTCAGTAGTTATAAATAGCATTAGTACCCATCTGCTCCATTTGTGTGTTTTGCTCCACTTCTGGGATCTTAAAAAAAGCACTAGTTGCTATGCTAGGCCTAAAGTGACTCAGAGGAGCGAAGCATACTTGAGTGGTGCAGGGGCCCTGAGGCCCTAGCTAGGCACCACTTTCAGCAGGCAAATAAAAAGCCAAGTTGAACTTAATTAGAGGTTTGTCTCTTAAAGTCTGGCCAGGAGAGCAGCTACAGAGCCTTTCCTCAGGTGTGGTCTCTTGGTTGTTAGCCCCTCGTTAGGCAGGGGCTGCTGGAAGGCTCTAAAAGCTATGGCAGGTGCCTGGCTGAGGAAGATGGGATGGGGTCTCTGTAAGGGCAGAAAACCAGAAATAGTTTCCTGGCCTTTCTGTAGGTAAGCCTAGGGYGTGCCTGGGAGAGGGTGTTCCTTGAAGAAGAGGTAAGCAAGGCTGAGCCCTGAGGAGAGTCTGCTGGGAACAGATTAGTAACCTGGCATATGAGAGAAAGCACAGAAAAGGCACTTTGAAGTGATTCATGGATTTGTGGGGGAGAAATTTGAATAGGCCCCTTGCCTGTGGGGAGCAGATCTGAGTGCTTAAAGGCTTCTTCACTCATTGTCTGTAGGCAGACTCTTCATCTTTAGTTCCTTGAGACAGCTTGTGGTTGCAATGGCTGTATTGGGAAATGCAGTCTGCTGGTGGCTTCTCTGCTCCTTCTTAGGCTGGTGTTTATGGGGCCCTAAATTCCATCATCGTGTTTATTCACTCTGGCATAATCTGATTCAGTAGATGATGGTAATATCTGCCTCTGGTGTTGCAGGTGTGGCAGCAGTCAAGAGCTTCAAAGGAAAATGGAGACTAGTTTTGGAGGAAGAAAAATAGTGGCAGGGCAGAGAACAGCAACTGCAAAGACAGTCCTGTGGACTGTAATTATTAGTCTGGTTCAGAGATGTGCAGAAAGAAAGAAGAAAAAAACTCATAAGGAGAGGTATGTTTCTTTGGTATTTTTGGAGGCTGTATGTATAGCCTTTGGTAATTGCATGGTTTAACATACGTGGCTAAAGCCAATAAGGCTTCACAATTTGGTTTACCTGTGGTTTGCACTACTTGGCTTCATCTTTTATTGTCGCAAGGCTGAATTCAGCTACTCTAAGAACTGTCTGGCATGCATACCTGGCTTGACTATTTTGGATTATGCTCACTTACAGATTGATATATTTCTGGAGAAGATTTTGGTTTTTTGTCATACAGGATTTTCTTTTCAGTGGGCAGTCAGGTAGGAAGAAAAGTTAGCAGTGTGTGGAGGAGCAATTCTTTGCGCTACAAGTCAGGCTTATAATTTTAGGAGTTAAGCAGAATCAGCAGGACTGATATAAGCAGTATTTAAAATACCATAGGATAGCATTTATATGTGTCTCTGCATTTAAAAAAAAAAAAAAAAAAATCTAAAGATCTGAGAAGGTGAGCTAGCTCAAACCAGTGGGGTGCCATTCATATCTATGCCTGTAGGGATGAAGTTCACCAAAAGTATGATTCAGCCCAGACTTACCTGTCCTGTGAGCTGAGCGGCTTGTTAGCAACTCAAGCCAGAATGTGAGCCAGCAGATTGATGGATAGTAGGAATGGGTAGGTGAACTTGGTGTATCAGCTTGAGCCCAAGCTAAGGAGGCAGTTTAGAAGCAGTGTTTGTATACTTTCTTCTCCCTTGCCAAAACATCCTTGTTACTACAGGCCTGTTTTATGTCTTATATAACCAAGCTGTGCAATAAATAATAAGATAACTCCTCTGGGATGAAACTTTACATTTTATTTTCAAGTGGAGCTAAAGAATCACAAGCTTGAATAATTACCTTTTTATTAAATTAAAATGCAGATGAATAGCAAGGTAGAGTTTCCTCTTCCTGCATAGTTCTTTTACCATCGACTTGTGAGTTGCATTGACAGAACGTTAGGCATGCAGCTGAAATGTTGTGTCCTCCCCCACTTTCTTTTGTTAACACTTGCACTTTGTCTTTGTTTTCTTTGTATGTGTTTTTCCTTTTTTTTTTTTTAAATTATTTTCCTCCTCTTCCAGATAAGAGCTTATTCATTTAGTTTCTAATATTATTATTATCACACAATGTGATGAAAAGCAGTTGCTATATGAAGTTTTGTTTGTTTTTAAATAGACTGCACAATTCTCAGCTCTTTGAGGAATTGTTTTGGCCTTACACAGGCACTAAAAGAGATCATTCAAATTCAATTCTTGTTTCAGACCTTTTTTGCATTCTTTATATGAAACCAATTGAATTTCTTTTTTAAGATGAAGCATTTTACAATGCTTCCTTAGAAATCAAATAAGCATTGATTATGTTTATCACTGGAGAATCAGAAAGAGATCAGTTTCATGTTACTACAAAAGAAAAATAAACCCTCTTCCTTCAAGTTTATTTACCAAGTTATTTTATGTGTTTAACATGGTCTTAACATGAAAATATGAGCAGGCATCACTGACTCCTGCTTAAATCTACTACTATAAAATCAATTTTAAATTAAAAAAAAGTGTTCAGTTTAAATACTCCTGAAGAATGCAGTTACACTTTAAAAAAATTACAGAGCCTACATGGCCATTGCTTTTAACATTTTTGGTATCAACTTTCAGATAAGGTAGTTGGTGTATTGTGCACACTGTCTGTCTGATTTCTAGAACTTTTCAACTATGGAAAGAAAGCAAGCCAGTAAAGAACAAAGAAAGAACCTGAAACTTGTAGAGAATTTTAAGACTCACTAACTGAAGAGCCTGTTAGGAAGGGGGCAGCTGCCTGTGCTGGCAGGTGTAGAAGGCACAACAAGGATTTTTGTGCCAGCCAGCTGTTCCCTTGCTGGTAAGGAAAAGTACCGTGCCTGCCCCTACCCCAATTCTCCTGACCAGGGGAGCAGGCTTGAGTTTTACAATRTGGTCAGAACAACAGGTTTGGTTCATTGTCCTGCCCCAGCTGTCGTGATGAAACCCAGGGCTGCCTGACAGGTACCTCTGTGCAGCACCAGTAATATGAGTTGCGTACCTTATTCCTTTTGCCCTTTCCTGGCCCTCCTTTTTGCTGTCCTTGCACATCTCTTTTTCCATCCCAGTCTCCTCCCAAATAAACAACCCACCCCTGATTACTTATGGCCCATTGGTCCCAGTTTTGCTACATCAGTACTCAGATTTGGGTTACTTAGATACTGTTGCTTAGATCATCTCAGCCTTATATGGTATTACTGATATGGTTACCTAGGTGCTGTTGGCCTTGCATGACTTTACTCCCTAAAAGGTCCTTAATAGTCCCTTCCAATTATCTCTGATGTCTGGCAATTTCTCCTGTAACTCCTCCTTAAGCACCTGTGGGATCCAGCCACCCTCACAGCACTATCTGTAACTTTTGTCACTGTCTCATAGTGTTATTTCTAATTTCTAGTGATTTTTTTTTTTTTTTGTCATGTCTAGTAGTTTTCCACATCTTGTTCAGTTAACTGAATCTCATGCCAAAACCTAGTCAGTGGCCTGTCATTTGCCTGCAGCCCTAATTGAGCATAGCTGAATAACTGATAGAAAATCAGAATATTAAATAATTACTTTTAACTGAGTTTTTGATCTTTTTTTATATAAAAACATTTAAGCATTATGCATTTTTTCATTATAATATGAAAGTAGACATCAGCGAAGAGGGGAACATGGCAGGTAATGTCATAACAAGCTCAGAAGACTGTACTGTAGGAATCTGTTAAGGGGGAGGGGGGAGGGAGATAGCTTGAGGGATTTTCCTTCTGAGTTAGCAAGAAGAAGAACTTACGGAGTTCCACATTTTTAAACGCCAAGTTATCCAGGCAGTTGGGCTCTAGTAGATTTTTCTGTCTGAAGGGTATGTGACAAATCTTTTTTTTTCTTGCAGGTGGAGTGTTTTGAGTTTTGGAGTTAGGTTTTGGGGTTTTTGGGTATGGTGTTTTGGTTTTTTTGTTACTCAGGGAAATTATCCTACTTTTTGCCTGCATACAGGCTGTTGTCAGAGATCACAGAGCTCCCAACAGATCCCATGTTAGCAACTTGGGCGGGGGGGAAGGAGGGTCTTTAATTTCCTCCTCACTGAAAGAGATTTCTGTGTGATGAACAGTGTTCAGTGTTATGTATAGACCTTTTTGAAGATTGGGAGGGGGTCAGAAAAATCTACAAAGAAAATTCAACAACTTTACCTCTTCTCTTCCCAATAAACTCTTGGTCAGGTACCTTCCTCTATGAGCCAGAGCAAAATAAATTGTAAGTTTCAATTCTAGTTTGTCATACAGTTTCTGAGCTAAAGTTATGATGTACTAAGTTAGATTATCAAGCTGAATTTGTAATGGTCTTTAGCAAGGTGGAAAGCCTTTTTTTCAAAGCTCAGGAGAAAGCTCAAAAGGATTGTTATTTTATYCTATAGTAAGAGCTGGATGAGTAAAGAAAAAAAAGCATGTGTGTGTACATAAAAAGCAAAAAAGTGTGTGTGTGTGCATACATGTATTGAAAAACTGACATTGCAAGAAGTTTCCTTCTCCATTTGAGTTGCTGCTACTTGGAACCCCTATCATTGATTTCTTTGTAAGCCTTGTACTAAGCAATGTCTTAGAATAAACTGTGTATTTGCATCCGTGCCTATGTCTTAACACTGGATAAGCATTTAACATACTGAGATTCCAACTCATTATTCTAAATATAATTTTTGTTTTTATTTGGCAGTTTGATTATCTTGTGTATTTGCTTGGCTTTTCTTGTCTGTTGTTCCTCATGTGCTAAAACTGTGCTTTGGGGGGGTTTTTATGGACTGCAGAGCTTACTGCAATAGGAGCCTGATACGAGTATGTCATATGAATGTCAATAGTAAGCAAAAGTGTTGTGAAAATCAGTTTGGATAAGGAATCAAAGCTTTAGCTTTGAAATAAAAAGAAGTGGTGGCTTAGAAATTTTTCTTAATACCTTTTAAAGGATTCATTTGAGACTTGAGAATGTTTGTTGGAAGTTTTCAGTTGGAAAAATAAACCTTTTCCAAGTTTAGGTTATCCAGTGAGAGAGAAACACCACATKGTTAACTGGCAAAGAGAGCAAGGAGTGAATAGTACAAAAATTTATTCATGACTCAAGTATAGACTTAATTTTTGAGAAATTTCTAAATTTCAAAACCATCATTTGTATTAAAAAACAAACAAACAAAAAAACCCCAACAACCACAAAACAACAAACAAACAAACAAAAAAACATTTGCTCAAATACAATTTTGGAGGAAAAGGAAAAAATCATAGTGCTGAAAAAAATCAGTCAGCCCTGTTGTGGTCTCTCTTTATTATTTAAATTCCTGAATGAGGTCCAGCTTCCTTTTTTTTTTCTAATGTAAAGATCTCAGTGTTACTGGCAATTGTACTAGAGAAAATGTTTTTAAGAAAATGTCTTTGGAAAAAGTGTTTTGGTTTATTAGGATGTATAGTGCATGTAACAGCTGAGATGTGAGTGAGGCCCTTGACATGGTGTGAAGTGGCCTTGTCAACTGTTGTTCTCTTTAGTTATCATGTTTTGTAATATAACTGAGTTACTCTTGCATTCACTATTTTTATATAAGAATTTTCTTTTTTCCAGTGTCCAGCAAATCCAGTAGTATTCGATACAAAATGAGTGCCTGAGCTGTAAGTATCTGATCTTTTAATTTTACTAACAATTTAAATTCACTTGCACTCTGAGAACTCTTTATGTGTATTATTCAGAAGTCCTGCTGGCTGAATAGACTTTTGCCTTTAACTCTATGTGGAGTGGCAACCAAAGGCATTCTTAAGATAAAGGCTATGTTTTGTAAAACATATGCACAACCACAATCTCTGTATACAAAGACAGATTTACACAGATGTTACATTTTYGTGCTTAAAATTTGGATGCAACTACTATACTCTTGTTTACTACTTTGTGTTATGTCTATTCTTTAATGGAAGGCCTATTCTCAACAAAYGGCTTCATTTCAAAGGAGAGTAACAACGACATTGTCTTGTCACATAAATGTAAAGATACTGTTGTTACAGTTCTGTATCTATTTACATTTTTCCTGAAGTATGTTGCAACTGTTACAAAATAGACTAGGCCCTCTAAACGTAGGGTGAGAAGGTAACAACTGTGAAGTGAAGAGTGGTAGCTAGGTAGTGCTGAACAGACTGTACAAAGGTTTAAGCAAGAGAAGGTAATGGGACAAACAGCAGTTGCTTAATGTTTACTTAGAAAAGAAGACTTATTTCTGAGAATCATCCTTAGATAATCCCTAAGYGGTCATATGGGATTTAATTATTTCCAGATGCAGTTAAAATACAGATGAATAATGACTGGCTTCTGAGCCACAGAACTTGGGATAGTGTGCAGAAGCCTTCTTTATATTGCCAGATCTACCTTATGCTATTATGGGGTTTTTCAAGGAAGGAGAGTGAGTGAGTGTGTTTGTGTGTGTAGGTACGCAGAAGAAGAAGTACTTACATGGGTGGGGGAAGCAAGGGAGAATGGGAGTTGGGGGATGAAGAAATATTATACAGGTTTTGTTTTGTGGGTTTTTTTTTTTTTTGTGTGGTGGTTTTTTGGTTTTTTGTGGTTTTTTTTTTTTTTTTTTTTTTTTTTTTTTTTTTTTTTTTTTTTTTTTTTTTGCTAAAGCATTCTTCAAAAAGTAATATGGCTTCTTGAGATAATGAGCTGCCTCTGATTGTGTCCATCTACAAGAGTGTATACCCTTTTAGAAGAAAGGAGGCAGCAAAGGTGCAGATAACTAGCTCTTTGTAATATTTTGAGGCTAGGACATGTATAAAATGCAATGAAAGTATTCTGTAGAAGCAATCACCTATTTACTCAATAGCTTATTTATTCTATAGAAGAAACCACAACTGTTCATTAGTCTACCAATAATTCATCAGTCAGTGGCTGTCTTGAAAGAAGCCAGTCCAGCTTTTGACAGAATCTTGTCCTTGAACAAGGTAAACTCATTCCTGAAAGCTGTTACTGAATTCCAGCTTGACGATGGCTTGTGACTGACCATTTTCTCTATGCTTTGAGCTTATATGTGTAATTAATCTTATTACAGCCAAGCGTCAAATTATTGCTAGATCAACACTTTTATAGTCAGTGTTTAGGAAATGCATAAGGAATTTATTAGAAACATTTGATATCAGCTTTTTATAAATATTTTCCATTGCACATGCTCTCTCCAGTTATGTTGTGTCTCAGATAAAATAGTTTACATGAAATATTTCACTACAGTTATTTCCATGAGTGCAAAGGCTGCAAAACAAATAACAGGCAATAATGCTTCACAATAAGTTATGAAAGTATCTGCATTTCCTTTCTTCCTTTATATAGCCAAAATTTTCATGTCTAGAGTTATGTGTTATTTTGGAGAGACATCATCTGATAGAAGTTTTATGTACAAGATAGATCTTTGCGTTTAGATAAATGCAGAGGATTGTCACATTTGGAGCTTTCCAAAATGAAACAATTTTACAAGCTGGGGCCATATTTCTTGACTAATTTAAGAGTGCTATTTCAAAGCTGTGCACTAAAGGGCAAATCTATCCTCATATATAGATTTTTATGAGGTTGTTTAACCATCCACTGATATCTATGACATTGTTTTAGTTCTAAAGGTTACTTTATAACTTTAGCTTCAGTCTTGCTCCAGTTGATCTCAGTTTTACTGTTGATTTCAACAGAAGTGGAAGTCTGGAGCTTTACCAAATGTCTGTCTAAGCTTTGCCAATTTGAGACATGTTTGAATAACAAGTCAAAATGGGAATAGCTTTTTATCTGTCACTGAATTAATAATGTGGACAGAGTATCTGAAAGTATGAGATGTCTGCCTTTCAGCTACCAACAAACTCTTTAGCCTTCGGGAACAATATGTGACTTGGTGGAGAGAAATATTAAAATGGTCTTGCAGATCCTTTCTAGTATTAAAAGCAGAAGTTGTTTATTCATGTATCTATTACCTTTGTACTCTGGGAATATGTCAAAAATAACTGTGTTAATTTGTCATCATACTCTTTCACTTGAATGACTCATTTCTGACTTCTTATGAGAGGTTTGGCAAAGAGGAAAGGTGAGGAAATGGAATCTCTTCCTGTGTTATTTAATTCCCTTTTTTTGTAATTTGAAGTGGGGGGAAAAAAGGCCTGAATAAAAAATGAAATAGTTTGTGAGAAATGTAATACTTCAGATTTTCAGACTTACAGTGCTCAAAGATGGCTCTGATGATTTGGTCAAATGGTTCATGTAGGAGATTGGGAGATTTAAGATCATCTAATCAAACTTTCCCTGAAGTAAAGGCTAGCTTCCCTCATTCTCATCTAAGACTATTTGTGGTATTAAGGTGCTGCTCTAAAGAACTTAACCTCAGTTATGCGTTTTGGTTAGTGCTTTAATAGAGCACAGTAGTTATCCCTTTCATGAGAACTGCAGTGTTTCCAGCTGAAATGTGAATTGCAAATGAAACGGGAATGGGGAGGAGTCCGGACAAAAGGGGACTGCCAAGGGAGTCTGACTTTTCTGTGTGTGCAACTTTCCTATCTTTTAAATGTCACTGAAATAATCTGTATTATGTTGGACATGCAACCCAGCATATCAGCAAGGTATTGGAGATTTCTTCCTTTTTTTCTTCCTTATCTCTGTAAGGAATAAGGGAATTCTGTATCTGATACTTGTGAAGAAAACAGCAAGAGAAAATACAGAAATGCTTAGGGCCACTTTGTTTATCTCTGCAAGTAGATACCTATCATAGAGGTCTTTTCCAACCTTAATGATTCTAAGATCATCAAGTCCAAC